>JAOEHI010044204.1:0-52749 GCA_025447815.1 Percopsis transmontana
CACGCCCCCCTTCGGTGGGTTCGGTGAATGCGCATATGAAACTGGTGGGGTTCAGTACATCCAACAAGGTTAAGAACTACTGTCCTAAAATGTAGTTAGTGCTAGCTGTCAGATGGCGGGGAGCTCTTTGTTTTAAACTACTGCCTTTATGCACCTCAACCTTGTTAACAGTTATGTCTCTACATAAATCGTATGAATAACGTACACGTATTTAAATAATATTTGAACTATTACCATTGCCTTTATGAGGTTTGCTAAATCTTTATCTAAACTTGCTGGTCGTTGACTGACAAGTGCTTTGGCCGTTTGTCCTAATACCGGCCTCTATGCTAATGTGTTGCGCTTACATAATTATCTAGGGCAGCTTCATTCAGAAGCAGGTTGGATGGCTTTATACTGCCCGCCTTTCACTGAAGTCAGTCACACAGAAACTGACAGCGCTTCTTTCTCCGTAGAGAACAGACAGAGAAAAGAGCAGGCTGGCTGTGCAGAATGACTTGTGGTCCCACATGCTGATGTAGATGGACTGTAACAGCACAAAATACACTGACTGAGGTCAAGGGTGGCCTTTGATGGTCGCTGGTGTTGTGCACTTTGTATCATATTCCTCAATAATTACATGGTGCAGCCTGGAAAAAGGTGTGACCCTATAACGTATCACACACACACCTCACTGGACTGTGTTCATGTGTGGTGTGTGTGTGCTTTTGTCAATCCTGCATCTTGGATTTACATTAAAACGCAATGACGATGCACTATTAAACATAGGAAATAAAATACATGTAGTAAAATTACATATTTAAAGAGGTAAAATAATATAAAACAAAGATTTAAATTCAAACCGACATTGAGGTAAGCAGCATGTAAATAAAGGTGTGTGTGTGTGTGTGTGTGTGTGTGTGTGTGTGTGTGTGTGTGTGTGTGTGTGTGTGTGTTACAGAGGAGGAGCTGAGGAAGCTCAGAGAAGAGGCCAACATGGACACCCTGCGACAGGAGCTGGAAAAAGAACGCTCCAAACGCGTGGACGTGGAGGCCAGACTGTCTGACCTGCTGAGAAACAGGCAAGAACTCCCACAGACACAATGTAATCTGATCGAATCTAAATATAATACAATATAATGTGACATAAAGGACAATAGCTTAATGTTGACACGCACACTTGCATGTTGAATGATTGATTATGACATTGATCCTTTTACAATCGTAAGGTCATTAATCAGTAAGTTTTTCTGTTCCAGACCAGAGGACTCGCCACCTCAGCCGCCCAAAGCTCCACCCCCCTCCGTTACTGATACAGGTAAGGCGAGGCACAGCACAGCTGCTGATTGGCGGCTTCACCAAAAGGAATTGTTTAGAGAAAAATCATCAATCAATCAATCAATCAATCAATCATACCGCTCACACAAATGCAGCACAAACTGTGTGAAAACGATTTTCTAATATTTCCAACCCTGTTTTCCACGGCTTAATAAAATTGACTAGAGATTAAACAGCCAACTATTCTACAATAAACGTCTCATTTGCAAAAGTGTATGTTAGTCTAGTCGGCAGGTAACTATGGTAACAAACATAATCTGATGTCCTGTCTATGGAGAGTGTTCAGGTTTATGCGCCCGGCTAAACCATAGTCAATATTGCCCGGCAGCGATTCATCCTCTCGGTTCATTAGTTTCCCTTTTTTTTTTTTTTTTCTTTTTTTTTTCTCCCACAGAGAAGCAGAAGGAAACGTTATTTTGCAGGTGTCGGAAGTGGCTGTACGAGCGCTTTGGAGCGTACATCGAAGACTTTCGCTTTCAGCCGGAGGAGAGCACTGTGGAGACGGAGGAACCGTTAAGTGCTAAGAGGTTAGAGAGAGCTCCACACCACAAAACACATCTTCACTGTCGATTTAAAAATAGGCTGTCGGTAAGAACTCTGTATATAGGTCATTGCTTTCATACTTTTTTTTTGCAAAGGGTCTTCTACTTTATGCTGTTTCTTTTTGGCCCAAGATAGACAAAATATATTTAAGTAAAATAAGCACTAAATATTTGAATAAAAAAGTGGTTTTAGCATAATACATGTTATCAAAACATTTGAAAAAGGCATATATAAATAAAACCAGCCAACCGGTTTTCAAGATGTTTCAAGATGTGGTGGTCAGTGGGCAACATTCCTAATATCAGCATGTAATTGTAAATCCCTTTTGATAACAGTGTCTGCTAAATGACCTAATTTGTAATTGGTCATATAATAGACTGTCCAAGTGGGTCCCTGTGCACTTTCCAGAATGAGTGAAATCTTCATATGTGACCTGAATTGCATAGATTATTTTTTTTATAGTTATTTAAAGAACAACACAATTTAAAAATGTAAAGCTATTAAATAATATAATGGTGTTCTGATTAGATGATAATTCGGAAGGCCAATCACAGGACTTTTTTGTCTCTCTGGTGGCCAATCCCTACATTGCATCAAGATCATGGTGACTAGCTTGTTTGGAGGTCAGGCATTGGATTAGGCTGATTGTTTGTTTTATCCACAGGTTAACCGAGAACATGAGACGTCTGAGTAAGTATGGATTTTAATTTTAATATTAGTCTTTTGTTATAATTTTGCTAATCTTTAAATATGGAATTATGTATAGGCATGCCTAAGATCCAGGCTGAGAGGCCTGTCTATGTATATAGATATGAAGATGTGTGTTAATGTTTCTGTTTAGAACGTGGTGCCAGGCCTGTCACCAACTTCATGAAGAATCTGTCAGCTTTATCCAGCTGGCATTCATTTTACACCTCAGCTATTGCCTTCATTGTGAGTAGACCTGTGCACAACCTATGTGCTCAGCTCTCCTTCAGTCTAATGTGTCGAATCTCGATTTAAAGGGGGGAAAAGCAACCAGCATTCAATAATGTCTATGCTTCAGTCTGTTCATTCTGGCAGTATATCGCCCGAACGTGGCAGCCAGGCCTGAGCCTTCACAGACTTACCGGCGGGTATTGAGATTGGGCCATGACTGTCTGGGTCTTGGTCTTGGTCTTGACTGCAACACTGTGACACGCTGATCCTGGGCTGATCAGTTGGGACATGAATGCAGTCTAGTTGAGAACACACAAACTGTGGGATTGAGTTGTCTGTCTCTCTTGTGGTTCCCAGGTCTATCTGAACGCAGCCTGGCATGGATGGGTCATACCCATGTTCCTGTTTCTCGCTATCCTCAGACTGTCATTAAATAACCTCATAGCAAGGTACTAACGCAGTAGTGCATACTACAAATGCACTGTAGTAGAGATCTTAATCCAAGCATAATAGAGAAACGGTTAAATTGAGGTGAACCATCAAATCTTTGAGGGCCCTAACACATAGTTTCTATCTGTGGTTGTCTCTGTTCATTCCAGAGGCTGGAGGATACAGTGGAGTATCCTTCCTGAGGTCTCAGAACCAGTGGTAATTATAACATTATTCCAAGTTAATATTTTATCTAGCAGGTCTCTAATGAAATCATTCTTATGTAATTGCACAGTACCTTTTCTCTAGGAACACACTCACTATATGGTGTTGTAGTGTTATAACACTACATAAATTTGCTTGGGGCTTTCTGGTCACTCAATACTGCATACTGGGTGTCTAGCTGTGGCTACCTGGCTATGCTATGCTAGCTGTTACTGTAACTTCCTCCCTCTCCCAGGAACCTCCGAAGGAAGAGCTAACCGTTTCTGAGAAGTTCCAGCTTGTCCTGGACGTGGCACAAAAAGCCCAGGTGAGATATGAAGGTATAGGTCTGGACTTCTAGTGGTGCTGTTTGTCATCTCATGTAACCCTGGTTTTATTTAACCTTAATCGTATTTAACTCGGCTTATATTTAACCCTGTTTTTATTTAAAGGTATAGTATTCATTTTGTTGGCCATGGGGGGGCAGAGTAAAAGATGTGCCCACTCACCCACACACATGGAGGCAACACACTAATTGTGGTAAAATGTGTAAACTGTAAGAGGGAAAATTCTGACAAAAACAGGAGGATTTAAAATACTTAAAATTGTATTAGGAACTTGCACTCACTAGCCCTTAATCCAGCAAGGCATAATTCTTGCTTGTGTTTCTGCTCCAGCTCAGTGTTAATGCTTGAATCAGAGCATGAAAGTGCACATGAGGGTGGGGGGAGGAGTAGAGTAGTGTGCAAGCCGCTTATCACTGGTGTGGGAGGGGCAAACTAAAACAACGTTTTTGGGATTCCACACACTGTACCTAGGACAATGCATTCCACACACTGTACCTTTAACCCCTACGCTTTTTTATTATTATTATTATTATTTTGTAACCCTATTTTGTCTACCTCTTCTTTCGGTTAATCCTGGTTTGTTCTCGTGTTGCTGACAGAATCTGTTTGGGAAGATGGCCGACATCCTGGAGAAGATAAAGAAGTGAGTTTAATGTGCTATATATATATATGTATATGTGTGTGTGTGTGTGTGTGTGTGTGTGTATATATATATATATATATATGCATACATACATACATACATACATACATACATACATACATACATACATACATACATACATACAAAACAACAAACAATTCTGATCAGCCTCTTGTCTTTATATTTTGTGTGTGTGTCCCAGTCTGTTTATGTGGGTTCAGCCTGAGATCACGCAGAAGTTGTATGTGGGTCTGTGGGTCGCCTTCATCTCCTCCTGCCTACTGCCTTATAAACTACTGGGCTTTATCATAGGTACACATGAACCACTCCGTACAGTATACACTACCTGGATTGGTGAATGCTTGTTAATTGATAGCTCCCCCTGTCCCCAGGTGTCTATGCGGGTATAAAGTTCTTCATCATAGACTTGGTGTTCAGGAGTTGTCCCAGGCTGAGGCAGCAGTACGACACTCCCTACATCATCTGGACCAACCTGCCCACAGACCCCCAGCTGAAGGACCGGGGCAACGCTACGCTGTCGCGCAGGGTGAGGTCACTTCCTGTTTCACAAGGAGGCGCTCTTTAAAACAATCTTCAGTTACGTTTGTATTTAGGTTAGTTTTTGCACAATTTTATATAGGAAAAATTATAAAAAAAATAGTCGGTCTGTCCTTCCCTCCCTACTTTTATTTTATAACTTCCCTTTACTAGTTTTATCCTGTTTATGAAAAGATAATTAAGGAACTATAGCATTAGCTGAATAAAGTTTAAGATACTTTGGCTGGATTTAGTGTTGGATGAGAGAGAGGAATATATATGACTAAACTGATGTGTTTCTCTCTGTCAGCTGTCTGTCTTGGACCAGGTAGGATTATTATGTAGTAGCTTTGGTTTGACACAGTGTGCGCGTGTGTGTGTGCGTGTGTGCGTGCGCGTCTGTGTGTGCATTGTAGTGGTGATGAGGTGTGCTTTAGTTAGTGACATAGTTGAGATTGTCACTGAGTAAGTATCACAGTTGATAAACCGTCTATGCAGTCATTGGAGAATGTGCCCCATGCACCTCACCTGCTGCTCACGTTTGGCTGCTGAAATGTGCTCCTCCCCAGTCATGTCATTTGTTACTCCTGTTTCTCACCTTGTGGGCTTCCCTTTGCAGATGCCCTCAGCCGCAGGGCGTGCTAGCCTAGGCACAGGCCTGCCGCTGGGCGTCAGCCGCGAGGAGGACGGCGCTCGGGCCTGCAGCACCAAGAAAGGAGCTTTCCACGAAGTCTTCAACCTGTCTGAGAATGAGCGCCCCCTAGCAGGTGGGAGATTCTAGCTCCCTAAAGGGAGAGGCTGAAGTTTGCAATCTTTACATACTTTATCTTTGCCAGCGTATCCAAATGTTGTGCAGATGGGGCGTTGACATTAAAAACTGTTGAAAACCACAAATTACAGCTGAAGGGGCAGGGACTTTAGAATGTACACAGTACACGTATACATAAAGTATACAGACTTGTGCCATCTGTGTTGTTTTTATATTTAATTCCCAGAGGCAGAGACATTTTATACTTGGTATACTATACCAGGAAAAAAAGTAATTAACCCAGATTGTACATAGTATGTGTTTTGATATTTGTTGGTGTTTCATCCCCAGCTTGCGAGCCCAACGGCTGGAGATGCTGTTTAATCAACCGAGACAGGAAGATGCCAACAGACTACATCCGGAATGGATTTCTCTATGTCACAGAGAAGTGAGCTGATCCCCATTTCACAAATGATCAACGCAATCACAAAATCCTCTTATAATAATCTGCTGTATAGTTTTAGGGATATTGATTTGTTTTTAAAATATTTAAATAATTCTAATTTGTCATCAGTACAATAACATGCACCAATATTACGGCTGTCAACATACTGCTGTATGTGGTTTTGGAGTGAACTCCCTTAACCTTGTTAGACTTTCCTCTTTAGAAGGTCGTTGTGTCTAGTTTTCTGATTGGTCACTCTTCTGTCCAGTTATCTGTGTTTCGAGAGCTCTAGCTCGCGCTCCGGTTCTTCCAAGAAGAACAAAGTCTTCAAACTGGTGGACATCATCGACATCCAAAAAGTAAGCACCATCGCTTTTAGAACAGAAATAATGTATCTGACTATGCGTCACGATAAACTTATCCCAGTCCTCTTCTCCCATAATGCCTTAGTACAAAGTCTTGTCGGTGTTGCCAGGGTCTGGAATGGGCATCTCCATTGCAACGCCGTCCACACAAAGGGTATTCTTTCTTCAAAGAACTTCTTGATTTGACTCTGTATAACTCATGATTATTGGACATTAATGATGGCGTATTTGAACTCTCTCTCTGTCTCTCTCTCAGCCGTTGGTGTTTGGTGCTATGAGCCACAGAGACGAAGCATTTGAAGCCATCTTCACTCAGTATATGAAGATTATCACTGCTGCCACGGCTCCTAACCCTGAGACCTAGCGTCTACGAGACGGTACACTCCTTAAAAGGATCCAGAAACGCCTGGCCAGGTGAATTCTTTCCAAAATGAATATCCTCAGTATTGGTGGACCCCATAAAGATGCTAACCTGTTAAATGTCTCACCTGAGAGGAAGAAGATGGCGTGTAATTGTGTATTTATGGTGGAGGCTGGTTCTCCATCCGTCTCCTCTTTTTAAACTGATTTCACAGCCAACCATACATCATCTTTGATATTCTTGGACTGTCAAGCCAAAACATTTTGGAGTTGTTAACTCAAAACTTTACGTTTACAAACTTTACATTAATTTACAGGTAAAGGATTTGATGATATTTGAAGTTCAATGTTTATATTGTCCTTAGTTTTTGAAAAGCAACACACTGAAACTGTCTGATCTGTTTAAACACTGGATGTTAATTCTGAAAAAAGAATTGCTAATAAGCAGGTGAATATAATTAAAATGTTTAGGTACTGTTACTTACAAAGTACTAGATGTTGTAATGTTCTCTGTATTTAAACGATAGATTAACTGGAGTCTAGCCTTTTTGTCCCCGCACATTAGACACAGGAAAACGGGTATCTGTTTAGTGGAGTCAGTATTCGGACAGTAAGATTAGTTATACAGTTTACAAAAATGTTCTCTCCTTCAGTTTTATTTTAAATTAGTTTTGCTTGTTGCAAGAATTGCCTATGAACAACTGACCATGTCTTAAAACAGACGTGTTGTCCCTAACTGGAAAAATGAATGAATTAAAGGGCATGAAATGTATACCTACGTACTGCACAGACGATATACTGTATATCTATCTACAGTAGAAAAAGCCTTATGTTATAGAATGTCATGTTTGTAATAACACATTATAGCCCATTGTACATCCATTTTCTGTGGTGTAATTATCTCCCTATATACAGTGTATACATTATTACAATTGGTTTTAGGAGAGATTGTATGTAAAGCAATGTAATCAATTTTTGGTTTAACGTGGAACAACCCTTTAATCCATCTCATTGGGCAATTTGACCCCTGACGTTCAGAATAATTTTAATAGAACTGTAACCACACACTAACCTTTATTTTTATCATGTTTGGTCTCCACCAAGTTTAGCTTCTATATTGATTTGACGCGAGACAGTAAGTGGCTTGATAACTGAATAAACGTGTGAGCTAGCTCTCTGAAATTTTACCTGTCCTTGACAAATAACATCAGCCTTTATGTCTAGTTTTGTTCAGGTTGGTACGTCAGCCCATGGTACAAAATGCGCAAATTATGGGATAGTCTGAAGTTGTTTTTTTTTTTGGTACTTATTATTATTATTATTATTATTATTATTATTATTATTATTATTATTATTTTTCTTAATACCTCTACAGTACAGCAAGATCCAAACCTCTGCCTTAGATGTTTGTTGCCCAGATTTGTCTCGAATTGGCTGAAGCTTACAAGTTCTCAGGTTTTGTATGATCTTCACAATCGCATACAATCCTGTTGTCTGTTTATGCAAAAGGATGCACTCTGTCCTTGTGTGATGTCAATGTTTCAAACATACAGACAGCGTTCACATTCCATAATTAGTCTGTGGTAATAATTTTGAAGTAAAATGTATTCTGAATGTATTCGGTAACCGACAGCCAAGTAACAGCTCAGCCCTGTCTTAATCTTAATCATTTTCTGAGCAGGTTTCTACATGTATCAATAACTCCTGATTAACAGTGTACATAAAATATGCTGTTTGTGTACACAGCAGTTTGTGTCCATACAAAAAGAGCAGTCAACATTTCATGTCTTCTGATCTAATTGTTAAATGTCTCTATACCTCTTCATGTATGTCTTTTTTTTCATTATTGTCTTGCCTGCTGTCTTATCGTATTTTATACATTTCTATAAAGTTTTTAAAGAAAATGTCTTGTAAAAGTACATTTTAAATATAATTAAACAAATTGCAAACAATTTTTTTTTCATCTGCTGATGTTGGCCACTTGGGGGCAGCAGAGCGCCACCAATACATATTATTTGTCTGAACATTCATATGAAATATTGTAGAATTTCAAATCATTCAACAGGTAAAATAACTTTTCAAACAGTTTGTAAGTCATGTATAGTTAAACTGGGATCCAGTAGGTGTAAAGTTACCGTTTAACTGTTCTTGCTGGAGATTAAAAGCTCTAAAATACTTTTCATAATTAAACTAATTAATCTACAGCCATGGAAAGAAATAGGAGACCACTGCACATTTTAAAAAAACAAATAATTTATATATATTTATTATTATATTAAAAGAATATATAGTTGTCTCTTCATTTTTTTCCATGGCTGTATATCTTAAACTGACATTTAAATCAACTGATCTTTATAGCACTTTGCAAGATTGAAATAAATATACAGAAACAATAAAAAAAATCAAATCAAATCAAATGGCTATTGCACACACCCTACCCTACCCTAGCAAATGATGTGGAAGTCATGTATAGTTAAAAGGTACACTAAATAAGATTAACACACATCTTGTGTTTCACTTTGCATCTGAACAGGGTCTTATTTTTGCCCAGTGCCAAGAGGCCCTCTCAGGTACAATATGTTTACTCTTTGACATAAATTACCCTGAATTTAACTCACAACTTTCCAATCACGGTGGGTTTAGTGGTCCCGCTAACCACCTGGCCACTTTACTTCAGAAACGTGGAGGGTGGGACCATAGATGCATGGATGGACAGAAAGGCATTTCATTAATCTGTTTTTCATTTCCTCAACTGTAAGATTAGAGGAATGTTTGTTTCTTATTGTGACTTGGATGAATTCCCTGTGTAGGAGGATAAAACACATATTCCCATGTTCCCAGGGCAGAACCTGTTATTAACCAACCATCCCACTCGGTTTTCTAACCGTGTGGCCTAGTTACGATTCCACAAATAAACCACAGGCCCTGCAGCGATGCACTTTTAACAGTGTCTGATTTCCAATGGCATCTATTTTACTCCCACATTAAATGGCATTTAATTATGTCTTGTGTGAAATTCTGCTTTAATGTGGGTCATGAACCACAGCCAGTGTAGCTCCAGAACGTGTCTGGGCACCCTGTGGAACCAGAAAGCCGAGATCTCAGTCAATCTCTAATCGTTCACCATTCTGCCAGCTGTTGCTGCTAATTGCAGTGGTTACGTATTGGTTACGTTCAGGTCACAGTCAGAGCCGTCCAATATCTGAAAAAAATGAAGGAAATGATTGGCTGATGTGAGGAGCTTCTCTAGATCTAGACACTGTTTTTTTCTGTCATTTTTCATACATACTGTAATTCTAGTCTTGTAAGTGCTGTGAGGCTTCAGTGAGGAACTAATTTTGCCCCTCCATTATTTTGTTATTTTTTTTGCAGTTGAGAACAATTCCCCCCTCAATCCGTCAGCTGTCAGCATTTGTTTTTCCCAGGAGAACTTCTGAACAGCCTACAGACAGGCAAGCTCTCCGGGGAGGCTCTCTAGGCGGAGAAACCGGGGAGCCATTATGGCTCCGACAGTTTTCTTTGACCCAAACACTCTTTTCCATCCAACATTTCCTCTCTTGTTTCAGGACATCCTTCTGTTGGTGCCCAGGGGAGCCATTCTACTCTGAACACCTCCTCCTGACACACACACACACACTGAACAATGTAGGAGACACGTTTGTCTCTTGCGATTCGTCAACATTTCAGTTCGCCTAAGTGCCTTACCCAGTCTGGGTAAGACACACAGAAAATTCTCCCTCATCACTTTGTTGACGTTTAAAGGACCTTGGCTATAAGTCAATTGTTTGAAGTTCCTTTGCTTCCTAAAGTGAGCTGCCGTTTCAAGAAACTGTAAAAAGTATAAGACACAGTATACAGTTAAATGAATGTACTGTACATACGCCTTCATTTTCATACCCAGGTTAAGCTCTGACTGTGTTTGGAGCAGACTGGGCAGTGTTTTAAACTACCGTGTCCTTTTCTATTGGCAGCATCAATGAAATAGCCCATTGTCCTATTGTCCTCCTTCACTTTTACACTGCCAGGGCTCATGTTCGAGACTAGAGACCCAAGGCTCCAGCTCTCCGGGCTTTCCAATGGTCAATCAAACCTCATCAAAGTCTCATCTGCCTCCCACAATGCACTGCAGTGCCTGGTCCGTCCAGCTGGTCCTTTGTGTAACGCTAACAGTGAGCCCATTAGTGGCTGCACAGTCGTCTTCTGGCTGATTGAGATAACTGGACAGTGTCGCTTTGAATGAACACCAGGCAGATCATAGCCCAGTGGCCATGTGAGAAAGAAGCAGTTGGCACGGTGACTGTGATTGTCTTTCATAATTAGCACGATATTTTATAATTAGCCTGCCAGCTAATGGGAACTGATAGTGTGCTGTTGTCCTGTGTTGCTTCTGCTAACCCCCCCTCCATGGATTTGGAGTAAACGGACAGTTAGTCAGGTCACTGAAATGTGACCTGGGGTAGATTTTGATGCCATCTGGCTGGGCTCCTGAACATCTCTAGTCATCAGGGCTGGAATGGAGGGTGTTGGGGACAGATGGTGTTGGGGACAGATTGTGGAGAGATTTGTGGAATGTTTCTTCTCTCTGTGACATCTGGACCAGGACCAGGTTTCCTGTTGTGGGATTTTGGCCGCCGCTGGTTGAGCAGCTCTTCGACCTTCAATCATCGTGTTTTTTTCTTCTCCGACATGAAGTGCTGTTTTTAACTGGGCTCACACCCTAAACGGAGGGTAAAATCCCTTTATATCAACATGAACAATGACCTAACCTTCCATGCCCTATTACTGTAAACATAATCGAATCAGGGCAGGCTAGACTCTCAACCGGAAGATTGTGGGTTTGAGCCCCAGAGTTGGCCTACCTGTAAGCATTCTTGAGCCTTGCGCAAGATGCCTAACCCCTATCTGCTCCATGTAATAGCACCATTGTAATTGTATGTCGCTTTGAAAAAAAGCGTCTGCTAAATGATGTCATTGTAATTGTAACACAACAACCAGAATGGTTAATAATTAGTTTGGGGGTTTATACATTTGCAACATCCTTTAAATTCCCTATTCCATAACTGAGCCATAAATTGTGTGTCCTTGTTATGTCATGTTTAACTATAAGTAGTACATCTATTTAAGAGTAGAAGATCTTTGCTAAACATATCTAACACTGGTATTGAAGGGGTAGTGTGCTGCCTGGGAAAAAAAAACTAGGAAGTAAAATAACTTTGGGTACACTGTGGATAACATTTAAGTACACCGAGTTAATGACGTTATAATCTTTACAGGAAGCAGGAAACCACCTTTATTAGAGTGCATTCAGACATTAACTCCTGTTAAAACATTGAATTACTTTTCTGATGTCTGCTTGTAGACATCAGATGTAGATTCTTGTAGACGCTCTTTCGTCTGTTAATGAAAAGCGCTCGCTCAGCAAAAGAAAGACGAGATGTGTTGTTATTTTGCACACAAGGCACTTCTCTGCAAATTTAATTTCCAGCTCTGCGGGTCAGTCAGTGATTGACCTCATCCACCGGCGAGAGCTTAGGATACCTTAAAGTTCTGACTTATTTATAGACGTGCCTGATAGGACAGCTAGAGCTCGCCAAGTTAAAGTGACACTCTTCGATCAAATCATAGCGCCTCCAGAAGCCTGAATAGCTGCTGTAGTTTGTTTGGGAAGACATAAGCTACAGCATTTGGGAGGCTCTGGGTGGGCTGAGGACTGACTCCACAATGATGTTTAGAGGAATATACAGTATGTGCTGAGAGAAATCTTAGGAATAACATTTTGAGTGGTGTCATAGTTTTTCAACCTATACTGTCTCCAATTCCATTTGATCAATCCCCACTAAAATCCTCCTCTTTTGTGTCTCTCTAATGCCCTCTCCATCTCCTATATCTCCCCTACTTTGTGGCTTGACATACCTCCAACAATATTGAATTAACACACATGAAAAGCCTATTTTACTTGAGGGTGAAACAGCTTTGTAATAATGCACCTATTTGAAAACCCAGGGACCATATGGGACATTTAGCCTGTGCTGCAGTCAGCATGTCTTGTTGTGCGAAACACTGAAGGATTTAAGTATCACAAATCATCAACAGACAAAAAACAAAACAATGCATTTAATCGTCAACTAGGTTGGATTTTTTTCTAATCCAATCTTGATCACTTTTTTACCAGGTTTACACTACACACTACATATCCACGATCAGGATCACAACCAGCTCTTGCACCAATTAGCCATTCTGACCTAGCAGATCTAGATGTTATCAGAGAATAGATTTGATTTTCTGCAGATGGAATATATCTTTCTCTCTTTTATTTAACCTTCAAGTGCTGATTATATATATTGTAAGTTGTTGTTCATGCCTGCACTTTCTGCGGAAGGAAAGGTGAAATATACATTTATGGAAATAAATATTCATGTGAAGAAAAATAACAGAAACAGTCAATTAACATTTGATTTGCTTTATAAGGTCACTTCCTCATATCCAGTGTTGCAGAACTCAAACATAAATAGTTTCCAGCCTCTGCATTGAACAGGAAAGCTTTTATATACAGCACATTCTCTTCTTAAATTCACTTTCTACAAGAGTGCATATTGCTGGTCACACAATATTAAAATAATTGTTAAATATTCACCCTATTGGTGGTAGTTACATCGTAACTAGCTATACTGACTGGCCTACTTACCCGCTACATAGTTTGTACTATTGATTGTACAGCCAGAAACATTGATCTGATATCAACACAAGGCTACATCACAGACACAGCATCTACACTGGGTTGATATTTGGTCAGATAAAACAGGAGCTTGTCATGTTGAGCACCATGAATTGCTACAATGTCCTGCCTGTGTCAAGGCCTGCTTGACAACAGGTAAACCAGGTTATATAAACCGGTTTATACACATCTGCTAGTGCAAGAAATACTCAGCACTATTTGGTAACAAACTTAAGATATACAACAGCCTTATTCCAGTTTATTTCACCGCCTCGTCACCAAATTAAATTAATCCAAAAATACTGCTTATTTACTGGTTTTAGATACATGGAGTTTTGCCCATTACATTTTACAGGCCTAATTTAAGAGTGAAAGGATAAACAAGCCTGGATGCTGAATTCCTGTTGTTTGTTTTAACATAGTTTTAAATCCAGCAGTTTATCTAAGGACATCTGGCAGAAACTGGCATGGTATAACATTATTAAATGTTTTTGTGAAACCATCAATAAGTGAATGGACAACTCATAGACATTCAGATACTGACTCCATTTGACGAAATCTGTGGTTAACAAAACGATTCAACAAAAATGAAATTACCTTTTGACCCTTTTAAAGTTACATGACCATGCAATACCTGATGTGCTCACAGGCTATGCTTTCACTAAAATATTCAACATGTCACAAATTATTTAAAATTAATATTTAAATTATTGATTTTGTTTTTGCATAACAAAAATAAAGTTATATATATTGACCTAAATGAATAAAACTGTTTTGTTCTGTTGCCGCAATACTACAGCATTACTGATTCGGCTTGGATGAGCTGATGATCTAGAAAAGTCCTGTTACAGCTAGACCTGTTATGAAACATTCACTATATTAATTTTAACTAGCAATATTGAGGTTCATAGAACAGCACAGAGTTACAGATACTACTTTTCACTTTCTTTTCTTATGCTCACATACTGTACCAGCCTAACAGGCATCCAATACAGGATTTTTTGGCAGTCAAATCTAAAATCGCAAACCCACACTGGACACAGTGCATTTGTGACTCTGTGCCGTCAAAACTTCTTAGTGCATGCTGGGTAAAATTGGGTCCTACAGGTGACAGAGATAAATTTAGACTCCTGTGTACAATTGCAACCTTCAGCTAGACACTTCCATTGTGCAGCGGAGTTCTGGAGAGTTTATACTGCGCATGGGTTGGTCAGGTCTTCAAAAACGCCCGGCTCTTCAATACCTCGTGCAAAAAGCTTGATCAGCTGGCTGTGCACTCTGAGAAATATGGGAACAAAATGATTTTACATTGAGATTTGTGTCATCTAGCTGCTCGTGCACACAACTTCCATGAAAAAAACAAATCCATGTTAAAGACCCTGCAATGTGCAATTCATGTCACTTCTTTATTGAATTAATTTATCTATCGTGTATATACTCATTCATTCCTTAGTAGTTAGTATTATTGTTTTTACACACATCTTATGGGATAGATGCATAAAGTTTTGTAGTTTATTGCAATGCACTAACCTGACCAACTCAAATTCCTTGTATGTACTGTATGTGCTAATGAATCAGATTCCGATTAACCTTGACAACTTGACATTAAAGAGCTATTGAACTTTGTTAAACCCTCGACTCTGTAGCTTCCTTACCTCGATATCTATCGTTTGCAGACCGGAAACTATCTAGTAACTAGTATTTTCATCCGCCATTTCTCAAAACATAGTTCTAGTGTGTCTGCAAAACTGTTCGGCGTGTCTACGGGGAATTGAAAATAACTCACAGTTTCCGGTCCAGCACCTGTTTCAACAAAGGGTTGTTAATTCACGGCCAACGTCAGCGCAAAGACTTAAGATTGATGTCAGAAAGCTACAGAAATATGGGTTTAACAAAAGTTAAATTTTGCTTAAATATTGCCTTTATCAATTGGCATTTTTAATGTTAAGCCACGTTCTTTAAATCCACTAATATTTCATAACCCAGACAAAATTTTAATGGACGATTCCATTAAAACATCTCAGTCCTGGTCTTTTGCTGACCTGACGTCTATGGCTGCGTGAGGCAGGATCTCTCCATCACAGTTCCAGTTGCTGGAGGGAGGCCGGCAGCCACACCGCGGCCGGTCGCGGCAGATTTGACCCAGCAGGCGATTCCCGTTGTCCTGCAGGACCAGATCCAGGTCAGAGTCGCTCTGGCAGTGACGAGGAACGAAGCGGAACTGGCGAACACGATGGACCTCCACAAAGGTCAGGTCGAACTGTAGGAGAGATGGTAGGAAGGGGGGGAAAAGAGAGAGAGAGAGAGAAAATATTGTTTTTCACTAATTAAACCTGGTGTAATAGCTACATTTATACTCACTTATAAATGTAGGCCACTTCATTAGGTACACCTTTTCAACTGCTTGTTAATGCAAATATCTAATCAGCCAATCACATGCCAGCAACTCAATGCATTTAGGCATGTAGACATGGTCAAGACGATCTGCTGAAGTTTAAACCAAGCATCGGAATGGGGAAGAAAGGTGATTTAAGTGACTTTGAACGAGGCATGGTTGTTGGTGGTCTGATGAGTCTGGATTTCTGCTGTGACATTCAGATGGTAGGGTTCGAATTTGGCGTAAACAACATGCCAGCATGGATCTATCCTGCCTTGTATCAAAGGTTCAGGCTGGTGGTGGTGGTGTAATGGTGTAGGGGATATATTCTTGGCACACTTTGGGCCCCTTAGTACCAATTGAGCATTGTTTAAACGCCAAAGCCTACCTGAGTATTGTTGCTGACCATGTCCATCCCTTTATGACCACAGTGTACCCATCTTCTAATGGCTACATCCAGCAGGATAATGCACCATGTCACAAAACTCACATCATCTCAAAGTGGTTTCTTGAACATGACAATGAGTTCACTGTACTGAAATGGCCTCCACAGTCACCAGATCTCAATCCAATAGAGCACCTTTGGGATGTGGTGGAATGGGAGATTCACATCATGGATGTGCACTGCGTGATGCTGTAATGTCAATATGGACCAAAATCTCTGAGGAATGTTCCCAGGAATCTATGCCACGAAGAATTAAGGCAGTTCTGAAGGCAAAAGGGGGTCCAACCCGGTACTAGCAAGGTGTATATTCCAAATATCCATTTAAAGAAACGTTACATAAGCCAATCCTATCTAGTCTAATGTAGTTTAAACTAATAAAATGTAACATTAACAGTGTAAGAGGACTCATACCTGGTCATCTTTGCTGGTGTGACGCAGCAGGTGTCGCAGGAAGTCCAATCGGGAACACTTGCGGACCAGGATCAGATCCGTGGTCCCGTCTGCAAGGTGTGCGGCGGGAGACAGACCTTTAGGACTACGCGGACACGCACAGCTCATACTGGCAGCGTTGATGGCCAAGAACTTTCCTCTGATTGTCTTCCACTCTCCGTCACATTCTAAAACACAACCACACCTACTGTAAGCAACACATTCTTCCCACAAACAGACCTGTAGCATACACTGTAGGGCTGACAGGACATCTAACGGGACAGTACAGAGCAGACAGGACATCTAACAGGACAATACAGCGCTTACAGGACATCTAACAGCACAGTACAGACCTTACAGGACATCTAGCAGGACAGTACAGAGCAGACAGGACATCTTACAGGACATCTAACAGGACAGTACAGAGCAGTCAGGATATCTAACAGGACAGTACAGAGCTTACAGGACATTTAACAGGAAAGAATTTACCGCTTTCAAACATGTCTTCCATCTTGTATTTCTCAGCTCTCTCCTCCAGGCATAGCTGTCCATTATGCTGACATATCAAGCAGCTAGAAATATATACATTATAATATAAGTTGTACATGGAAACATTCAAAGTATATTCCATACAATATTATTCCTAATATGGTACAGTACCCATACAACACAGATCCTGTACTGGAAATGCTATGTGTAGAGCACCGGTATGAGAGTGCATTATGAGAGAGAAAAGTTTTGTCAGGTCTTACCCAGCTCGACAGCGGTCTCGGTCTCGCGGGGTTCCCAGCGTGTGACTGGCTGGAAGGTAGGACACAGTGCCCTCATAGCAGTTATGGCTCAGGAACGTCTTGAAACCTTTAAACCACAGGTTAGCATCAGCGGTAAGACCATGTGTCCATGGATTCCAAATGCCAACCAAATGCATGTGATGACTTGACATATTATTGCTGATCATGTCAATAAAGTTTGATGGTGGTTAATGTAAAAAAATAAAACATTTACTTGTCAGGTTCAGGTTTTACCTGAGATGTCGTATCTGGCCGGTCCCATCCAACGCTTTCTCTCACTGTCAGTCAGGACATCACCATAGAAACCGTATCCCAGCAGAGAGACGGAGTAACGCAACAGTGTGTTGTTGTGATGGATGGAACAGACGTCCATCGGCTGGGAGTCTCCTGGACAGACCAGACCCAGAACCGGGTATGAGTGATGGGAGAGGACATTTCTATCAATGTTATTCCATCTATATCATTGTGCCTAATGCCCGATTCATGTAGGTGAATGTAAAGGCATATAGTGTGTATTATCTGAACACTGGGGGCAGATCTATACAAAGGCGGGTCCCCAGTATCACACACACACACACACACAACAATGGGGAGTAGCCGGTTAAGGTGAATGTGTTTGTGTGTAAAATACTTCTATATAATGACACTATATTGTATAAACTCACTTGAAGGCCTTTTTCCACATCGTGTGTATCACACTCACCCACTATTATGTGCAGGGCAGAAGTCACAGGGTCATTGGCCCCTACAGTAGCATAGCAGATACAGTCTGTAGATCCTGGTGAGATCAACAGTGGTTTGGAGTGAGGTGAGATGAACGGATTTGTGCATATGTTTGACCAGCAGGTATGGTGTGTGTGTCTGACCTGCAGGTATAATCCCAATGCGTAGCGAACAGGGAACCAGTGTTTCTTCTAGAGAGTTCTGATCCATCTCATTGTCACTCTGCGTTCGACCAATCAGACCATGGACCACCTCACTGAACATTCCATCTCCACCCACACACACCACTCTAAGCAGATTTTTTTTAAAATAAAAATTAAACAAAAAAATAGATAAATAAATAAATTATATATTTTACGCCCAACAAGGTTACAGTAAGTATAAGCACAAAGATGTCTTAGATGGAATAAATAAGTGACATTTATGAACCGGATAAATAATTTTTAATCATAGTGACTTACCCGTCATAATTTTTTAGCTCTGCCTCCGTTCTCAGATGATTCCTCGCATGATTGGCATACTCCGTCACTATAACAATAGATAAAACCAAAACATTATGATTCTATATTTCTGACCCCCTGAGGTACAGGGGGTTCAATTTATAGAAATGTATGGATATACCATCAAAGAAAAAAGTTACATTCAGTTACAGTTACTAAAATATTTAAATTTCAACACTGTGAAAATATCAACATAACTTTTAAAAATGGACAAATTTTAAAAGTTCGGCTATAAGATCTCTCTCATTTTAAATTAAAAAAAATTAAGAATTGAGGAATGAATATCACAATGTACCATTTACCTATGACGTGCGTGGAGATGTCGGCGCAAGTGAACAGTGGTGCGACTTTGCGTTCGTAGATGCGCTTGCCTTGATGTTTGCCTCCATATGGGTTAATATAGACCAACAAACGCCTGGGTCTGTTGGCTGGGGAGGCAGAGAGGAACATACATTAAATGGTCTTTTGAGCCAAGAACAGAAGTATTTTCAGGTTGTCAGCAGTTTTGAGTCCTGGCCAGGAGAGGCCTTGCTCTAGGAGCTGAAGCAACATTGCTAACTCTGGGGCTGGTACTCAGGAACATGCAGGAATTCATGTAGACTGAGTACTGTTTTTTTGTTTTAAACAATTATATTCTTATTTTTAGTTTCTTACTACAGATATATTTGTCAAATCGGGGTAAAGTTTGTCGAAAGGGTCACATGACCTGGAGCCGTATTAATAACTAATTATGATTAATTATTAATTATTAATACTAACGTTACTGTCACCACTATGTTATTAATGTGCCAACGATTCTACAGCATCTTAATACTATGCCACTGACAAAGCTCAAGGCTGATTCTGTGTTGACTGACATGACCCTTAAGGCGGTTTGTGTGGAAAAAGTGTGCGTCCCCTAATAGGGGATAGCCTTCAAACAAGCCTTTAAACACTACCATCAGTAAACATACAGTAAGTCATGTGAACAAGCCGTACCCAGGGCTAACAGCTGCTCCCTGATGGTGCTGACCCACTGCAGACACAGTGCTGCTTCTGGACAGATGAAGGTGACATCCCGACACCGCCAGCGGTGCCCCGCCCTCTCCACATAGGACACTGCCGACAGTGGTCATCATTAGTGGGGAACACCACGCACACACACAGTATTTTATACCGTGTGTGTCCACAGTACAGATACAGGTATACACACACACGGATACGGACATTCAGTGTTAATATTACCACAGTGGTGCCTTTACCTTTGAAGGTGCTATGGAGGACCTCAGGCGTTTTCTGAGGGTTTTTCCGCAGCTTGCTGCCATCTTTGGGTCGGCCCCTGTCGTCCACGTCTAACTCTCGCACAGCAATTATTTCAGAAACTGGCACACTGTGACAAACACCTGTTTATCAGACACACATGACATTGTAACAATTTAGAAGGATGTAAGAACTGCACACAGAGACTCTAAAAAAAGAAAAAGAAATAATCACATTCTAGCCTATTGGCAATATATTCGCTGATATACTGATATAAATAATTGTAAAAATAGCAGTATCATGCATCTTGCAGCTAGAGAATAGATTAAATTAAATTAAATATGCAGTCATGCTAGAAACAATTTCATGCAATTTGAATTTAAACAAAAACTAAATTTGATTGAGGGCAACATAATTCCTCAAAAGTGGGCATCTAATACAGCCGGGAGCCTAAAGCCCACAGTGTACTTCAGATAGAAAGAAATTTAGTCTGTTCTATTAGGCAAAGTCAAATTTGTTATGCGATAGGTTGGTGTCGCCTAATAAATGTTTTATTAATCATTCACTACTTCAGAATGCGAGTCAATGGAAAATCAGACTCCACCTCCACTCTGTTTTCATATGGGTCAAGTCTTTGGAGTAAAGAGTAGTAGGGCAAAGTCACACTTGGATATTCAGAAATAAATACAATTTCACACTCTCCATTAATGCTTAAGATCTTCTCGTTCTTTTCTCCTTGAACAGAAGCCAGCTAACTCTTGGCTTGTTTGGAGGGCAATCAAAGCAGGCTGTTGTTCAGGCTGTTGTTCTCCAGAGGCCACAGGCAGAGGAGGTTGTGGCCCCGGGCGTACAACAACTGACAAAACGCTGGGATCCAGAGAGCCATTAATGCCATTACCAAGGGACACTCCAATCTGTTAGCCTTTAGGAAAAACCTGCTTGTTCCGATGTACTCCGGATCATCCCAGGTGGCATTAAAACAAAAAACCTCCCGGAAATACAATTCTCTCCTTTTGTTCCAGGTGACCTTGGCCACTTCGGAGAACAATCTATTTTTTCCAACCACAGTATTCTTTGACTTCTTTCACATCACATTGGGAGCTGTCCAGTATACCCACAGTCTTATAATACCAACTAAACACACCAGCTGCTACTCCAACCTCAAGGCCACAGTGATATGGTATATCTCACTGACGTGTTGTATGTTTGAGTAACAATGGAACCCAAACCTTGGTGTATAAAACACAATATTTATATAATGAAGCGAGTCAAGGGTTTTACTAAAGTTCAATATCACTTTAAATGTGAAACAGCAGAACTCCCAGCAGCATGAGATTTACATAACCACATTCCCTGGTACTCTGTCAAACCTGAGACAACATCAAACCAGGCAACCGCAGGGAATGGATCTATTTACATGCACAGAAACCCTAACAGGGTTTTATAGAAAGCGGGAAATGGCTCAAAGAAAATATCTGCAAGAGGAATAGATTCCTGGGCATTCATGGGCATTATTATAAAATATATATATATATATAAAATATACACATTTAATAATATTCACTCCAACTATAAATATAATCAGCATACGTACAGTGGGGACCCCAACAGCTGAAACTTTTTGATACAAGATTGAAGCTTCAATGAGACTCTCCAAGAACAATTACAGTCTAAAGTCTTCAATAACAATATACTGTATTATGACTTCACATCTTTATAAAAAGACTCATATGTTCTGTAAAGGTTGGAATCCACCGAGGCATATGCAGCTGACGCAAGACGCATAAGTAATATGCTTTCTGGGGTCGAAAATGCCTCGGTAAATCACAACCTGTTTCCAAGCTGTTTCACCATGTTATAAAGCGCTGCAGTGACATGAATTTTCTGCTCAAGTGGTCTAAACTTCCTCCACCCTCTCTTGGGTATTACTATTCTCTGATTGGTTCCCCTATTTAACATGTTGAATTGGTGTTCATGCCCACAAAAGGCCACTGACCTCCACCGGTCACCTCTGCCCAGTGGCGGCATAGAATCCACCAAGCAGCTTCTTGGTGGATTCCAGCCTTTACACTAGATCGTCACTACACTAGAACACAATCTACCGAAAGTACAACAAAAGTATTTTGTTGTAGCTTTTATAGAAAGAGTCCAGGCATTGCAGCAGGCTAAATACTGCATCCATGCCTAGATTAAATTACAACTCTTTATCTGAGCAGTTTGGCTTCTGGATAAGAAACACCTGACACCACAGACCTACAAAGAGACAATGTCCTCCTGAGAGAATCAGGATCAGGTCACATAGCAACACAGTGCAGACAGACAGCTCCAATATTTATCTTGACTTGTTGTCTTCAGTCCAGTTTATTTATATGTAGCCCTGTCCTGTTCACCTGTACACTTAATCCCAGTTTCATCCCAGTCCAGTTTTTCTGTACAGCCCTTAATACCAGTTCCAGTCCAGGCTGGTTTAAGGGCTCAGGGCTTAACACCTCAGAAAGCAACACAACACCTGGTGAGTGTGTGTGTCTGTGACAGTGCATCAGTTTATCAACCTAAAACAAGTAGCCATTAGGCTAATAGTGAAACTATATTAACTACGGTCAACTTTCCTGCAACAGTGGTTGTATGGGATGATGAACTTTACAAGCCACAAAAGTTCAAATATAACCATTATGATAAAAGTAACAACTGGAGAAAGGGATGCACAGTAATATGCATAACCCTTCACATAGATTTAGTTCCACTATTCATGTGTGTACATTATCAGAATATCAGATGATGCGATATTTATATAGAATGCAAAACAAAAAAAACAAAGCTGATGACAGAAAAGGCCAGAAGCACAATAATCATAGAGGTTATAATATGTAATAGCAATGGTCACTTATCCATTGCGATTATGACATTCGGAGGAAAGGAGTGAAAGCATTCCCTTGCCAATAATGATGCCACTGTAGTGTTATTGTTTACTTGACAACAAACTACAATACTTTATTTTAGTGATGATATTATTGAATCATACTGCTGACATAAAGTGGGCCAAACTAGTAGACTGTAACGGGCAATTAACCCTGCTTTTAGTTATGTGGGTGATTACATGTTCCACCATGTCAAAATAATAACAAATAATAACAAAAAATAATCAAGTTTAAAATACATTTTCTGAGATATAAATAGTAAGAATACTAAAAAGTAATCAAATAAAATGAAATTCAATAAAAAAAAGTTTTGTTTTTTGAGAGGGAGTGGCTTGATGGTTTATTTATCAACAATAAAATACTGTATTTATTACACGCATGCGCAGATTGCGGCAAGGGGATTAACACGTTGAGGTCAAGTGTGATTCTGAGTTCTCTGAAAAACCTTTCGAGAGTAACAATACTCAAAATATTTTTTAAATATGTATCTTACACGACTGGGTTATTATCGGAGACGTAGTAATGTGTAATTTTGCATTTTAAACCATGATAATATGGACAATTTAGCGTCACTTCCTGCTATCTAACGGACGCCAGTTTAGGGAAACAAAATCCACAAAATGTAAACTAGTGTTTCGCTTAATAAGGCAAACATATTACTGTACGGTTTTAATTATTATAGTAATGTTTGGTGTGTTAAAGCTTAATCGTCCGCTGTCCTATAAAACGATTCGTAAATGCGTCGTTTTGACAGAGACGTGAAGCGCAGGAAACATCAGGATTTTATGGATCCAAGTCACAATTAAATGAAAATCCGATAGCAACATACTCTTCCTTATCAACCACACTGGCTGTTAGATAGCCATGCCCCATTCATGCCACAGAGTCTGTATCGGTAGTCAGGGATGTAATTCTGCCTGGATACAATGTCGCAGCATTTATACGGACACTTACTGAGTTTAGAGGGGTGATAGATGCCCCCAGAAACACGGGTTTTCTGGGCTTGTAGTTCTTTCCAGCTCAGCAGCACACGACTCAATGAAACCTGAAAGTCGTTGGTCTTAAGCCGCAACTGAGACGACAAAAGCATCGGCTGTTTGTCCATGATGTCTTTACGGGAAAAATATGAGCCTGCTGGGCGAAAAAAAAGGTGTCGGTGTTATCTCATCTTCCGCATGTCTTAGCAGCAATATCGGCTTTATTTACTGTTAAATGAAGCAAAACAAATCGCAACGTTTTGTTCTCTTCGCAGGTAATTTGGGGATAGCGGTTTCTCTGTTCAGGATGTGGGACGGGCCTACCTTACGCTTTACGCCTGACGTCAGCGCGTATTCTAAGACCTGTGTTATAATCATAGACCTATAATGATACGTTATATTATTATACATACATATAGGATTCCATATGTATGGAAGCCCATTTCCTCCAGTGAAATGAAAAAATAAGATGAAAACTTAGCCTTGATAATAAAAATATCCCCATGGTAAGTCATAATTATTGGATACAAATTTGCATTTTTTAGATAAAAAGTCGAAATTATGTGATATAAATCAGAATTATGAGATAAAAAGTGCAAATGGGCTTCAGTTCCATTTGATGTTCAATGAAGATTGCCACTAGTTTAACATATCTTATGTGAAGACCAAAACCTAGAATATTGTTGCAAGTTTTAAATAGCTCATCACACCTTGGAAGTGGAACTCCAGTGTTGTCCAAACAACTATTAAAATAAGACTTATACTGTCTAAAATTTACAATTTTATCCAAAGCAACTTACAATTATGTGCTGCTATTACATGGAGCAGGGGTTAGGCATGTTCAAGGATGCTTACATGTGGGCCAACTCTTGGGCTCAACAGCACATGCACGTTGCCTTTTTTATTTATCTGAAAGTCAGATAACTTCAAAATGGGGCTGACTTTTTCAAACAAAAGACTGGAACATCAAATCATTTACAGCATTTAGCAGACACATTTGTCCAAAGCCACTTTCAGTCAGTAAATTTCTCAGTAGCTGAATAGGTCATACACCAGTTATCATTTTGTTCGAATAATGACAGCAGCATGCCAGGGCCATCAGGGCCAACTTAACTATACATTTTACAATATACATACCATTAACATATCATTCAATCCTCAAAATAATTGAACAGCCTGAATACCAAAGTGCTCAATTTTCTCAGCATAGACAACATACAGCAGGAAAGAGAAGGGCATTTTTTAAATAAAGGGATAGAGACAGAAGATAAAGAATCATAGATAACTTCAGTTAGTGGGAGTGTTATGAGGTAGAGAGGTCAGTGGCTGAGGTATCGAGGTGGATTCTAGGTTGGGATTCTAAAAAGGTGGGCCTTAAGTCTTGCCGAAGATGGGTAGTGTCTCTGTTGTCCTGACTGCTGCAAGAAGCTGAGCGACTCTTCAATCAGCCGAGGTGGTAGAATCGAAGCGCTCTGGTTGGGGCTTGGAACATAACTATTGCTTGGAGAGAGTGGGGCAGTTCCCTTTACTGTCTTTTAGGCCAACACCATTGTCTTGAATCGCATGGGAGCCGTGATGGGGAGCCAGTGTAGGTCTCGGAAGAGGGGGCTTACATGGGAGAACTTGGGTTGGTTGAGAACCAGACGTACTGCGACATTTTGAACACGCTGTAAAGGTCTGGTAGCAAAGGCCGGTAGTCCGGCTAGCAGAGAGTTGCAGTAATCTTGGAGATAACTAGAGCTTGGACCAGGAGCTGAGCCGAATGCACAAAATTAGAAGTCAGTGAAAACTAAAAGATGAGAGCAAATACGGAATCATTGATATATTGTACCGAAGGATTAATCAATTAATCAATTAACACCTTCACAAATGCATACATTTTGTGAGAGCCTGGAAAGCTTATTAAAGTGGCAAAATTTGGTGGGGAAATCTTGCCATGACATGTTTAAACATGCAGGACAAGAAAACCTGTGACCTCACCCATTGTACTGTACCCATCTGGGACCTCTGCAGAGTAAGTAAAGTAACCGCCAGGTGTATTGTTTGTTTGATAACCTACCATTAGGAACAGGAATAAATGCCTGTATTGGTCCATCAGCTGGTCATGAAACACTGCTTCATATGCTTCATATCATAGCTTTATGTTCAGTGTTCCCTACCCTAGCTAATTAGTGTTGTTACTGAAAACGTGCCTTCACATTTAAGACTAAATAGTCAGCCAACTGATCAGGTCAGTGTTACTAAGCTGCTTTGTGTGTGAGTAAATTATGAGAATGGATATTCGTTTAATTGTGTGTTTGTGTGTGTGTGTGTGTCCGTGTGTGCGTGTGTGTGAGATGACAAACGCCACATGAGTGTGTGTAGGTCAGGTGCTGTGCTGAATGATTGAATAGTGTCATTATTAAACTCCATCAGTGCCTCCTGCTCCACAGCAGGAAGCTGTCGTCCAACCAGAAGACCAAATGTCTCTATACCTAATTTAAGATGAAATATGTGATTAAAATGCCCGATTGCCTTTGCAACAACTTTGACTAACATGCAATGTTCAGAAGGTGTGGAACCCGCGGTCAGTGTTAATGTCCTGCTCTATTGTGAAACACAGGGAATGGAAAGCGTAAAGCTCAGGAGCACCTTCAGCTCCAGCTGTGCAATTTTCTCTGCTTTGCACATCTGTCTGGGAACTCTCATTGCAAAACCATTATAGACCAGAACAGAGAATCACCGGCCAATCAGCTTACAGGTGGAAAGTTCAGTTGGTGCAGACAGCAATTAAGTGCCACATTTGTTTTTGTTCTGATTGGTTGAAGGTGGTAGTTAGCCCTGATAACATGCTGCTGTCATTATTCTAACAGAATGTTGTTGTTTGTTTGCTTATGATTACTGGTGTATGATCTATTCAGCTATTGACAAATGTACTAACTGTAAGGCGCTTTGGATGAAAGTGTCTGCTAAATGCTATAAATGTAAATTTAAATGTTCCAATCACATAATGACTTGACTGACACCTTTTGGCACTGCATCTATCACGACTAACATCTTTTAATGGAGAGTTTCCAGTTTTATTTTTAGAGCAGAATAAATAGAGTTTGTAAAATCAGCATGGTCTTACCAATTGAGCTACACAGGGAATGGAACCTCTCACCACCACCAGTCAATAATGACTGGTGGTGGTGTTGTCAAATGTTGTCAAGAAAAGTCCAAATGTCTAGAGTATAATTAGTTTAAGCATACACAGTATTGTTCACTCATGTTGATAACTGAGCTCCACAGCAGTCCACAGCTGGCCTTATAATAGAGGTCCACAGCGAAGGGCCAATTTAAGATATATTTTATACTTTATTCCTGTTAGAACTATATCCATATGCCTCACAACAGCACAATAATTAATTCAGAAGCCAAATCTCACAGGAGAGGTTCACTTGTGTGCGTGTGTATGTGATGATATTTTCTTGCTGCATTTTTCTAAGGATGAAATATGATTGGAAATCTAATTTAGTGACTGAATAAGGCACTCGACATTCACCCCTGTGTCACAGTGTCAATATAGAGCTGTGTCTTCCAGTAATACTGTGTCTATGGGGGGTGAGGGGTGTGATGGAGAATAGATATGTGGTGATATTTGTATAATGACCCTGGACCCCCCGGCCCACTCACTCTGGCGGAGGTCACATTAAAATGTATTTGTGGCTCTGCTGAGCTGACCACATCGGTGTGGTTTGTCGAAAAATGACAATTAAGGTTTGTTAGTGGGAAACCCTGAAAGGCAGTCCATTCACATACAGTAGGAAACCGCAACTCCTTATTTCAGTATCTGCCAGGCCATGTTTTCAAATTTGAATTAAAAAATGTGAATGGACATTTGTATATTTGATATAGCACACTGAAAAATGGCAACTCTATATGGTTGGTGGCTAGTAAACCAACCAGGGAAGAAGCCTGGCCAAAAATTGCTATACTCAAAATATGTGTTTTTAACTTTAATTTTACTTTTGACTTTAAAATGAAATGTGGTAACATATTATTATACTGGCATATTATTAGCTGCTGACTGCCGACCAGTGAGTTATGATAAGACATTGTTTTCCAAATGTATTTATCTTACAATGTTTCTAACCCACTGTAAATGAAACAGGTTGGGATTGCGTGGAGAAAAAACAATTTACCTGCTATCCAACAGCATGGTCAAATATAGTACCATGCAACCCACAAAACACATGTGCTCACAAATGTCAATCGGTGTAATTTATAAAAAAAAATATTTGGGCCTATTTCAGCCCCCCCTGGACACCTGACATGGGCTCCCAGGGTTCTGCAGACCCACAGGTTGAGAGTCGCTGGTCCAGAGCCACTCTTACCATCCTCTCAGCCCCTGAGACCAAAGTGTCCTCCGTCTGCCCAGACTGGTCTTTCTCCCCTGTGAGAGGGCAGGAAGAGACAGATGAGTCCAAGTGGAACACTCCACTCTCCGCCTACCTTCTCTCTGCTGTGATTAATGAGCAAGCCCTCCACGGCATGTATCATGGCGTGGAAGGGGGGGACTGCACCTCCTCCAGACAGGTCAGGGTTATATATAGAATATAGATGATGGCGTGTTCTGCGATGTACCGGACGCCTCCCGCCAGCTGTGTCCACTCCGGTGATGTCATCAGAAATGGACTACAGCCGCGCAGAGCAGCTGTCCGTTCTCCCCGATCATCCACCCCTACCGGGAGCGGCATCCCAACAACTGACCCTCTGTGATGATTGGTAGACTCCATGACGTCAAGGTGACAAGGTCGTTCCCTGGAGATAAATGTCGAGTTAAGGAATGATAATAGATTGTTTCATTAGCGCCAGAGCAGACAGGACAAGGTTGGTGGGTAAAACAACGACACAGAGCTCCGCAACGAAGAGTTGGACTGAAACGCAGTCAGTGTTTAATGGGCTGGAAACTTTTCTCTACATTATTATAAAAATGTACTGTTGGTTTTAGTCCATGTATTTTCCTAAAGTTAGAATGTGAGAAATCTCCAACCTGTGAAAAGAGACGCTTGGAACTAGAAAACATTCCTTATGTGAATGTGTCCATTGAGTATTCTTGAGCAAGACTAGTCAGCACAAAGCCTTATAACTTTCTAAACATTTTAATATTTGTAATAACATTGTTGTGTTAAAAGTAAAGATTAGAAGAAAAAAAAATACAAACGTATTCGAAAATGAGAGTCTGTGTGATCCGCACATGCATATGAATGTTTCTCCTGAAGAGAGATGGCAGGAAAATTTGTAAATGTTGATAAAAATGCTGTATTGATTCCCAGCAGCAGAGAGGAAACAACTATTTTGACCCCCCCCCCTCCTCCCCCAACACACACCCACACACAGCACACAGAGGCCTGCTGCCATTCTCAAAGGCTTTTAATTATGAAGCCCAGAGACTAAACAGCCCCCCCCCCCCACACACACACACACAAAACCTTGTCCTGAGTTATAAGCGGCTCATGCCCAGTGTAATTATTGTACTTATCTTCTCAATGTAACCCAGCGAGACAGTGAGAAGCCCCATTGCTCCAGTATTAGTAAAGAAAACACCACCATTAAACCAAAGCAGGGTCATCCAGATCTCCTAAATGCTGCTGGTAAATGTTGGGCCAACTAGAATCCTAACATGTAACACAGACAACCAGGCTGGCTTGGTCTACAACCACAGGGGAAGCTAACAAGGTTCCATGAGGAATGCAGAGGAATGCTCTTTTTTTAATGGTTTAATGGAGATAAAAAGAATGTGTAAATTGATGGCTGTCCACAAAATAATATTCACGACAATGACATTCATGACTCATAACCCGGTTGTATGGTTAGTGTGATACAAAAAGTATTGTTTCTGAGAAGCCTTCATTAAAATCCAGGTGGTCTACCTGAAAGCTTAAATTTAGTCTGTTGTAGTCTACACAACAGAGGTTAAATGGTGTTTATGAGACAACACTAGCCACTAAAGTAAACTTGGGAAACTTTAATCCTCTCCCACTCGCTGCTCCCTGTCTCAACAGAGGGCAAAACTCGGACAAGAGCCTGGATTCCTTGTATTTTTAGCAAGGGCACAAGAGGCTCTGGGCTCTTCAAACTGGGCCTCTTTCCACAGGAGGATTGGCGATGCTCCGTTCAGGGCAAAATATGGATAAGGCGGGAGGATAATTGAGACTTCGAAAATATCAAATCCCACGTGGTTCATAGGCGTGCTGCTATTTTCTGCACTGCAACTCGACAGCACGGCCGGGAGGTGTGATTTGGCCATGGGAGAGGGAGAGAGAGAGAGAGAGAGAGAGAGACTAGGGAGAGCAAAAGGGAGATAGAGAGAAGAGGTGTGTGTTGAAGCCGTGGGAGATGGCAGTGAACTGGTTTTACCATCGCTAATGAAGTTCTGCGGTGTTGAAAGTCATTGTCTCAAATCCCCTGGACGTTAAACCTGGGGGAGTTGGAGCTCGGAGGTCATCTGTCTCCCCCCACTCTATCTCTCTTTCTCTCTCGCTGTCCCTTTTGCAGAAAGGAAGGAGTGTACATTTCTCCATAGCGATACTCCAGATGTCTTCCCCCACCCCCAAAAAATTTAATATTCATACTTCAAATGCTGCACTATTTATTCAGGAGTGTTTGTGTTTACCAATAAAGAGTGACTTTATTGAGCAGTCTCTGTTCTAGAGACCCAGGATTACTTCACACTCCATAAAACCTTTTCACTGCTCCCTGGTCTGAGACTGGAGGTTTATGTGCTGAGGAGAGTTTCATACTCTTTGGAGGGGTTAGGTGAATGAGTGAAATGCAGAGAATACATTTCCATAAAAATGTATGAATAAAATTGTATTTTATTCTAAATTCTCAATAGATTCCATTTCTATTGTAATCTGAATAATTTGCACATTCAAAAACTGTCAAATATATCCAATACTATTTAAATAAATATATAAATATATAAAATAGCAGATTTCTAATTAATATAAATTCTTTGGGACACATGATCTCCAAAACATTTACAAGATTGTACTTCTTTTGAACTGACCTGTCAACTGCTAGAGATCAATAGTGTCATCTTATCTTATCTTTTCTGATTGACATGATCTTTTTATCTTTTTGTTTTGGAACATGATAATTACAACAGTTGATGGTCCAAGATAAAATAAGACAGATAATATTTAATAGGACAAATATGATATTAAATATGATATTACACGTTCTTCTGTTTAATCTACTGTTGACTACTGAAACTATCTCTAACTACTGAAACTATCTCTAATTTCAACCATTCTCTCATTTTAAGCTAAATTCCTAATAAATAAAAACAGTTCACATACAGTATACTGATGATACTGTAGTAACAGTCTAGTAAAAACGAATGTTAATCAGTATTACCACTTCTTCTGGAGGTTGTGAGGTTGAATCAGCCACCACCTCAGAATAAGCATTTCCAATATGAATGACATGTTGAGGTCTTTGGTAAACTGGGTTCCCCAAAGAACAGGTTGGAGCAGGCGATTTAACCATGTTCAATCATGTGTGGTTAATATTGATGTCCATGCTGTTTGACAAATGGCCATGTTCTCAGCCAACAGCTGGCCACAGAATTGATGAAAATGTGTTTGTTGTTTTGTCATTTAAAGAGTATTTAAGGAGCTGCAAGTCATCAATTTTTCCCTATATTGTTCTGAGGGAAAGAACAAAGTAATTTGATCGTGAAAAGAAAGAGAACAATTCTGTCTTGTCCTGCTGTTGGCCTAGTATTAAAAACATTTAATCTTCATCTATCATTTCAGTTTTTTATTGGTAGTCTCATTAGATTTAAAGTTTTCAATATTAAGAGATAAACTGGTCAACGCTGCATGCACACACGCATGCATGCATGCACACACGCATGCATGCACGTACACACGCATGCATGCACGCACACAAGATTAACATACATGTACTGTGAAGATTAAATCAATTCTGCATGGTGAAAGAGATAGATAGACAGAACTGAAAGAAGAATTAGCAATGTTATCTCACATTTTTCAGCTGTACTTATTTACCTGTCAACAGCATGCTGAGCTCTGTGTTTTCACAGAGAGCAGACCGGAGTTGCTGGCATTGCAATATAATCAATTTGCTCCTGTTCTCAAAACCATTGTGAACTATTTCAGGTCCTATTTCTTCAGGGCAATGACATTATTGATTACCGTTTAACCTGGTGTCAACAAAGTCTCACAGTAAACAGACCAAACGCTAACAGGAAGCCAGCTACATGTCTCTGCATGCAAAAGCTGCTCTAGGATTCTCACTTTTTTCCTGGATGTTTCAGTTTTCTATGTGGATGGAGACTACGAGACTATGGAGACTATGAGGTGTAATTACAGTAGTTTTTGTATTGTATGTGTGTGTGCGTCTCTCTCTCTCTCTGTCACTTTTATTACTCTTTCTTTTAGATACATACAGTACCCTTTCTCATTTTGGATTATTTTTTATGTAAAGCAGTAAACAGCTGCAAACAAGAAGCTAGCAATTAGCAGCTAATTGACTTTGTTTTCTCAGATCCTCTGACGGCCTGTAATAACTGTTTATATGAAGAGCCACTTTACACTTTTAATTGCCTCTTCTCAGGAGCTGACAAGCAACAACTGGACTGTTTATATCCACAGCTCAGGATGGTGGACAGCACCATCTCTGGGGACTATGTGTCCGATACACCCTGCAGAATTATTCTTCCTTTGACTACAGTTATTTTAACCCCCTGTTTTGCTGGTACTGTGGAACCAACGCTGCCAGGGTTAGGGCTTTCATTGCCTAGCACATTGGGTAGAGCAAGGCACTATCCCTGGGTTAGGGGATGTTGTTATACTTGATAACCTCTAAGATCCACTCTAGAAGTGCACCATTTGACTGAGTGAAGTGAATACATATAGAAATTAATAAATTAACTGAAAGTTGTAGTTTTGTATCTAAACTTATTTTGTATCTATACAAAGTCACCCCCAATGTGGAAGTTGTTCTTTATAAGGGAAGTGCACTGCAGAATAATATGGACATGAGGGAGGTATTTTGCCAGTAAAAAGGGTAAAGGTTATAGAACAGGGTAATGATGTTAAAATTATTAATGAGGAGGTTTCCATTTGACTGCCCCCTAGAGGTTGCAGTTTTATATGGCATTCAGCACTTATTAAATATTTGCTTACTGTAGCACAGCCCTTATTAATTTAATTTGGAAAATGTTGCACCACATCAGCACAACACGTATTCCTCTGAAGTTAGTTAGGAATCAGGCAATCTGCGATATTACTTGTGTGACAGACATTTAATAAACCTCTGATTTCAAAGTAGGGGGTCTATCAAAGAAAGAGAATACTACCAAACATCACAACTATACTGTACACCTACGCACATGCACAAACACACACACTGTCAGAGCGCCCTCCAGGGAGGCTGATGGGGGCAGCAGTGCATGTGATTTCTCATTAGCAGAGTGCTAGCTATGCACTGTGCTCCGCGCGCGCACACACACACACACACACCGATACCAATTACCGGTAGTAAATGAGACTGAGTGACTGGCTAAAGAGACGAGGAAAGACCTCAGAATTATCTCGGTCTTTTGTCTCGGACAGCCAGCAGATCAAACATAACATCTCCTGTTCACTCAGCGTGGAAGACACAGTCCAACACAATATCCTGGAGCTGCGGATTACGTCTGTGGAGAAGAGAAAGTTCTTAGATTGAACTCAAGACGTATAGAAAAACTCAACACTAATTCATCATACTCTTTGTCCACTGAACCATTTAGCAGAGGTTTCTGTACTGGTGAAAGGGTTAACAGGTTCACAGGGGTGGTTATACATGTCTGGAGGAAACCTATTGCTTCAGGGGTGGTTTGGTACAAAAAGTGTTATTCAAATGTTATTTATTCCAACAGCTCAAAAAGAGCTAAAATACAGAAACACATCAAGTCTATTGTTCAATGCTCATACAGGCACACGGAAATTTGTGTTTTCTAAAAAAAATAATTAGAAACTTCTGTGCAGTGTGTGAACATGGATTTATGAATAAAATCTGGTTCATGAAAACTAACGTTCTGATGCTCTCAGGTTCGCCCATTAAACTAACAAGTTGTGTAATTAAACTAGATGTGTAAAATGGTGTGCGATATGGGATAGTTTCTCTGTAGAGATCTATAAAGTAATTTGCATCGTCTCTGCCATAGGGTTTCTCAAGACAATTTCAGGGCTTCAAACCAGAATTTGTTTTCAATCGTTTGGTTCTGAGCAGAACCAGTATTGTAACATTTCTGGTTTTGCGTTCCACTTTAAAATTATCGTTCCCGGCCATATAATCAATCTTCTCTTGAATACCAACTGACCGGAAATGTCCTCGTAATCTGCCTTCCTCTGGTGCAGATAAAATAAATCTGGTGTAGATCTCCCTTTATCTACGAGGGATTTTTTTCCCCCGATCACCTTTAGCTCAGTGCTCACAGCTACCTAGGAGTAGGGGGAGACCGGGGATGGTTGTAACATTTCTGTGTTCATCTTGGAGCTCTTTAAAGCCAGTGCGTTCAAAATGTGATACAAACTAGTTACATGTCTGCTATTAAATGGTGTAGCTGATATCGCTGTTACACATACAGAAAAAGCATGGTTTACTTTCAAACACAAGGAGTGAAATGTTACAATTCACCCCATAGTCCGGGTTAGTTGTAACATACCCTGGGGTGAAATGTAACATTGTGATATTCACTGGGGTGAAATGTAACATCATGAAATAAGGATTATGACAAAAACTTGATACTGAAAATGTCTTAGTCAACTTTTTAACATAATTGGTGTGTATGTGTGTGAGCCAAGTATGTTAGTTACTGTCATAGTAGTGACAAATATTTGAACATAATGAAATTTAAGAAAATGTGTAAATGTGCACCAACTCAAAATTTGTGTGCGTCTTCCTGGAGTGCAGGCCTCGTGGGCCCACAAAGTAACCTACAGGTCTAATATTTGAGCATAAAACTGAACAAAATGTGCAAATATAACTAATTTTGCTTGGGGTGGGTTGTATTTTCATGGTTACAACTAACCCAGAGTATTGTCACCATGAACTAGCGTACCTTACAACTAACTGACAGCTATAACATTAGCACAAACTTGCATGAAATTTATCTACATAGACAATAAAATTGATGTACGTTTAACTACAAAGCAGGCAATGCTGTCACAAAAATGAAAGACAAATATTTACCTAAAAACGTATTGCTTTCTAAAGTACTGCTTTCTCACATGTGAAAGCAGACTAAACAGAACATGTGCAGTGTGAATTAGCCGATTCCAAACTTGTTCCTGATTGGAGAACTTTTGTTTCAACTATCCCCAGTCTCACAATACTAGGGTCAACAAAATGATAGGGTAGTTTGTTGATAGACACGCATGAGAGAAAGCAGATGCCAGCTGTGCTCTGTGTGCGCGAACTCTTGCCAAAAATAGGCCTGACGACATGATTAATACATCGTTGAGCGATAAACGACTTATCTTACCCTATGTCTTATTTTGGGATCGCAAGGCAGCGCCAGGCCTACCTTGCTGGCATGCCACTAATTGATACATTTTACTCAATCACCAATGTCACAAAACACATTTCATCACCAACTAGTAGTGCATAGTCCAATCTGTCCTTGGGCCAAAATGCACCATGGCTTCCTGGTCATTTAATTGATTTGAGCTGGTCAGTCACAAAACTGGGCGCGAGAGACATTCAGAGGAAGTAAATTTTTTTCTTCTGTTATTGCAAACAGAAGATTTTGATTGTTCTGATAAAAAACAAAATTACCATGATTGCAAATAAATGACCGAGTGAAGTGAATACAAATAAATAATTGTTTTATATTTTATGGTTTGAGTCATCTTAATGCCTGCTTGTACAGCATGTTGTAATACATGCTGGTTTTCCTTATCCAAATATTTCAAAAGGATAACTGCCAAATTCTTGGTTCTGTCAACATTCCTAAACACTCAATATTTAACTTTAGAGACACATGCCCTGAAGACAGAAGTTTCCTCAATTACAGAATAGAAAATCCAAGTAAAATGTAGAAACTACCATTTGCTGGTGCAGGATATGCAATGCCAATACAAGTCACAAAGACACCAATCATCATTTGCAACAGTGTTGACTTTTATTGCATCAGCCAGAGTTTGACACACGTAACTAGATCTTAGTTGAGAGGCCTCTCATTCACATGGATTGGTCCTACGGCCATCTCATGTCTCCCTTCGGCTCCTGTAGCGGAGAACATCATGTTGTCACACTATTAAATCAAGGTTTTTATTTACATGCAGCTATAGTTTAGAGCTCATGTAAATACTGTATAGTCATGCATGTGCTCAAACACAAATGTCCCACGTCCTAATCAGAAAATACTCCATTCAGTCAATACCTTTAGCGTTGGGGTAGTTTGAAGACCATGTGGCTCCACAGTCCGTGTCACAGCAGAAACAGGTGTTGTGCTGGCCACTAACCTCTCGCCACCTGGTAGGAACATGACAATATTGGTACAGTAGTTTGGTCTTTCTAAGCTATAGGCAATTCCCTATACAGTAGACTGCACCAAAAAAAAAAAAAGGCTCACTGAAATCACACATTGGTCTCGAATGAAATCTGTTACATAACCTTCACATTGTGTAATTTGGTGAGAACAAAAGGAGGGTCAATTAAACTAAAATCTTCAACTGATTAAGGTTGGGATTCAAACACTGAAAAGCAAACACTTGAAATCCGACTCCCCCCTGAAGGATTTTCAGTGTAGAATTTGACACGTTTTTAAACAGGATAATCGGAGTTAACTATTCTGGAAGAGGAATATCCAGGAGTACCTAGGATGTTTAATGGCTCATTCCTCACTTTTGAGAGGCTTACATGCATCAACTCAACGAGACCAGTTTGTTGTTTCCTACCCCTGTGAGAAGTAGCAGGCCTTGTTGGTGGGCAGAGTAGGAGCTGTAGCCGCTGTTGCCCTCAGCTCACAGGTGATGTACAGCTGTAGGAAAAGAGGGTTATGGGAGCATCACAAAAGTTTCCAGTCGTGTTATCTGGAGCGACCCATTTTTAAATCTGTACCAGATCAGTTTCATTTAACAATGCTAAATACAGGGCAACAAAAAGTGGAGAAGCAGAGGAGTACAGCTATCTAGCGTCGGAATTTCATTCCTCTGCTGCCAACTGCCTGACCTTTATGACGACTTCAGTGCCAAATGCATAGCTCCCTGACAGACACACCTAACCGATCCCTCCACAAAGCATTTCTAAAATTGTGTAGTGGGCAGAGAATGGCTGAAAGGGTGCAATTGCCTACAAATCAGATGAGGCAGGTACAAATTCATGGCTGCCATTTTGTACAGAGAAACAGACTCACCATGCCGTAGTTGTCATCCTGAAATTTGAAGGCTTCAATTTGGAACCGGAGTTTGTTGTCCTGGGTTCGATGCAGAAACTGCGAGCTGGAACCAGTAAGTTTGCTATCCATCATACAGCTGAAAATAAAATGTACATACATTAAGTGCTATAGAGCAAAAATATACAATTAAAACTATACATGAAGTCATTAGGACCTACTTTGAAGTTTATTAGGATTTAAGGCAAAAAACTCCATAGGATTACTATTGAAAACATTAACTTTTAATTGGTGTTTCAATTGGTCTTACCAAGTCCCTGTGAAACCACCTGCATAACCCCTTAGGTTTAATGTATTGATGGTATACTGGCAGGAAATCTACTACAGTTGGGCACAGCACATTCTGCTGCCATGGACAATTTTTATGGTTGATAGTCAAAACTTACCCATGGTTGTCTACAAAGGAGTACCGTGGTACAGTGTCCGTGTTGGGTATTAAAGTGGCAACACAGCTGTCCACAAACACTCGCAGGGGAACGTGGTCGAGCTGTTGGACAGACGCCTCAAACCTCATCATGTCTCCCAGGAGGAACTGCTGAGAAGGTCGCTCAAACTGCCAATCATCTGGAATTTTATTGTAAGGTATTTTATCAGGACTTCACATTGAAGACATTTATCAGCGCGAGGACTCACCGCTCATCATTTTGAGGGAGAAGCGGAGAGATTCCTCTGAGGCTTGTGAAGCATCAAAAGGTGTCCACGTAGGTCGTACACCCTCACTGCTTACATCCTGTTTCCTGTCAATGAAACAGATGTCTGCCTGAATAAGGAATCCGGCACCAGACAAATTGTGCCAAGGCTTACAGAAAATTACTAAAGTATTTCAAATAAAGGCACATTTTCCTTGTAGTGTTCATTTGCTTAAATGATTACATTTATGAAAAAAGTAGATTCTCTCAAATGGTTGCCACGGGAAAGGCACCCATATAATGGTAAATTTTAAGAGCTGAAGTTAGTACATAGAGGTATATAGTGACAGCAGCTCATAAACTACCTAACGGGACTAATGATTGGACAGCATCAAATTGAGGCAGATGTTAAGACTTTTTCAACCTAGTGTTAAATGTGAAATAATATTTGCCCTGAACTACCTTTATAACAAATAAACCACAATACATTGTTCACTGTTAACTTTAACATTACTTTGAGGGGAATGTGTAGTCTTGTTCTGTGAAATGCCCCTTATTACCGACCTCTGGTAATGACACTCTATGGTGACCGCCACGTCTCTTGATCTGATGATGGGACTGTTGCCCAGAGGACTTGGTGTGTAATGCAGCGTGAAGACATAGACAAATGAATCCTCAGTCATCTGCAGTAAAAAAGGATGCATGTAAAGCTATACTATAGGCATGATATAGGAATATGTAAACATTCCTAAATGCTATTGAAAAATAAGTGTTCCATTTAGTAAACAAGTCTAAAATGATCAAAAAAATTTACAAAAGCATGCCATGATAGTTCCCAATTTCCCACATTGAAATACACTGATTTTCAACATGAGAACAGATTATGTTACCATGAGCTGGCTCCCACAAGCATGGAGCTCCGACTCAAAGACCAGGACTTGAGAGACAGGGTCTTCACTTGTGGTGGGGCAGTCCCCCAACAAGACTTCTTCAGGGAGGACCCGCTGGCCAATACCAAGTATGTCCTTCCTGACCTCAACCCGAATAGTGTTTACTCCACATAGGACGGTGACGCTTTGTACTGGCACAGGTTTCTCGAGCTTAAACTCTGGAGGAAACCTGGTTTCTTCAGCTGGAATCTCGGGGAACCTCCAGGCCAGCGGCTTCTGAAAGTTCTGCTTTTCCTGGAATCTTGCGGGACCCTGAGGCTGTTGGACTTCCTGCTGGGAAGGTCTCTGAACAGAAGCCGCATAGGGATCATAAACTGGACTGCGGGCTTCTGAGCGCGGACGCGAGGGGTTCCACTGAAACACCTCTCCTGTAGCTGAACTGGCACAAAACAGCAATAAAATAGTAATCGCAGAAAACGCCATTGTGAAATTTGGCTTCTGTTTAGACGTTTGCTTCACAACAAGACATCTCGCACAAGCCAACATTTTATACTGTCTCTCCTTGTCCTTGATTAGACTAATTGTCCTCCAGACATGACTCGTTACACAGATACCTCACAGCAGTGATCAACAGACAGAGAGAATAAAGCGATAGAGACATTCTCACAATGCAGTTTGTATCTATAGTTATGTAATTTATTATCTTTGTCAGACCAGAGACCAGAGAGAGAAAATTATATTTAAAGTTCTTTATTCACATATTGTATATATATATATATATATATAATGTGAATTAACAAAAGCCTGACATAATTTCTGCAACTACTTGTTGTGGAAATCTGTATATTTCCCTAGTGAGGAAGTGAAGCCACAAATAAGTAACTGACAAACTGGTGTCTTTTAAACTATTTATTTAACTATGAGGAAAACAACAGAGAAGTACTTTACAGAAAACAGGAAACAACTGGACCAGACAACTACCCCCTAGGGCAGGTCTTACCGTCTGGCCAAGAACATAGGCATACATTATGAATTAAACAGTTTAGGTCCTCCAGGTGGGGGGAGAACTGATCCTCTCCCGATCTCAGGAACACAACAGGTCCCGATACCAACCTTGAGTTGTGACGTACGAGCTGTACGGAACAGCTACAACCCTAATCTACCAGTCTAGCCCAAACACTAGATGTCAGGCCGACCCACTAGCAACATGACAGAGAGAGTCAAGTATTTCTACAATGATCACAAAACACACTAGAAACAGGTGAAGGGGGAGAAGACCATTTTCTGCCATCACACTACTTAACTGTGATCTGTTGGGAAAAGTTTCCACATTGCCATTTCTTAAAAACTTTTGCCATGTTCTAAAAGTCAGTTTAATTTCCATTTTGTTGTGTTTTCTGTAGGTGTGACAATCAATAAAAAATGTATTTGTTGTCATCACTGATTGCATTTTTCTATCCACAACCAGAGTTCTCCTTGTTTAAAACTAGTCGTTCACTTCAATCAGGGGGAGGAGTAGAGAGGAGTGCAAACCACTAGAGGCATGTACTCACTGAGTTTAGAACCAAAATGTTGTTGTAGTGCTTGTTTTATGCACAAGGACCATTCTGGACAGACATTGAGAGGTGTCCCTTTAAGACGCATTTTTTCTTTATTTTTTGTTAGTTGGACTGACTATATAAAACTAAAACTAAAACTAATAAAAAAAGCTATACTTATTTTAGCTTGAACTTTGATTTTTATGTCTTTATACAATATAATACAAGGACATGTACCTGACAACACAGTTCAAGCTAAACAAAGTACAAACATGATATAGGCTCATGAATACTTCAATAACAATTATAATCATCAGAAAGTACATTTCTATTTTGTTGCTAACACCGGGTTTGATTATCTGAATGGAGTGGTATGCATGAAATTATATCTTCCGCCTAGGATAGTCGATTACGCTTCAGCGCTAAACGTAGACCACTTCAAATGACTTTGGCGAAAAAGCAATCTCCTCTCCAATCTGTGAGACTGGAAACATTTTTTTCAATTTTCATCTGACACCCATTTCCTTCCCCTGTGGTCTGCAGTCATTTTCAAACTTTAGTACTTAAGTGGAGATGGGAAGTATCAGTGTGTGATTACTGAGCTGATTTCATGCCACTGCCAGACATCATCAAAGTTGCTGCTATTATAGTTTGTAAGCCTGTACATTAAAAGGAACTGATAAAAAAATGGAAAGCTCACTCGAGATGGACATACAATTACCACGAAACCACTTAACACAGGGTTAGGGGTTCACTTCCTTGTGCTCATTTGAAAGCAAACCCCTAACACTGCCTGTAGCCTACTCAGTAGAACAAGGCTATCACTTCCATGGTTAGGGGTTCCATTCCCTGTAGAGCAGCAATGTGCTACTGGGCCCCTTGGTGTCTTCACCATCATCTGAAAAGGTCAGATAGCATTTCTGATGTGCCGTTGGGCAGATGGTTCTGTAATCCTCCCTGGCATCACCTCTCCACCTCAATAGCTCAGCTCAACTTCCAACAGGAAATGCTCCAAACCTGGACAGGAAACAGGATGTGTAGCAGATGGAGAGATCAAAGCTATGGCACCCACACGGCATCCCAGATCATTTGATCTTAGCTAGATTAGCCTCGCACCCAGAGCATTCTCCCCTGGCCTCACATAGTATCCTCTGTCTCTATTTGCCAAGCAATTACCATAGAAACGCCAAATGGAAGGGTTTAATCAGAGCCCCCCTCATCCCATTATCAATTGTGGCATGCAAGAAAAACAATTCTGACTTCTGGGAACCAAGATTTGGAAATGGTTAGTTTAGTAGCCTAGTTAGTTAGTGTTTCTCAGCACTGTAGTGAAAAGAGTCGGGTGTGTGTTTGTATGCGATGCGGTCGACTACACACTTTTCCTGTCTGGTAATTAAGCAGAGTTCTTCCTCAGAGGGTAGTCAGCCTGTCTGAAGGTACGACAGAAGAATGCCATGCTGCTCACTGGATGTGCTAATTAAAAGTGTAGTGACTGATTTTACACTTACTGCATTCAAACATGTCCTGTCTTTAGTTTTGTTATTCAATGTTTTCAATTTTTGCCATATTACAAAGTTAACTAGTATTTACAGGTATAATTACTTGGATGTCACTTTGGATGTATTGGTTTTACTTTAATTAAAACCAGGCTTACAGAACGATAAGAAATCTGTTAAAAATAAAAACATTCTGCTAACCATTCCTCATATCATACCAGTAAGGCTCTTTATGCAAAACAAACATTTAAACAACAATACTGCAGAATAAACCCGCCTGGTCCCTGTTTATATTCCATGTTTCCCTAGTGTGTCTACCTTGTTCCCCTGTGTTCTTCCCGGCCCCTCCCTTGCTCCACCCTACTTCCCTTTTATGGCCCTTCCTTATTCCCCAATCACCGCCCTCACCTGTTGTTTCCCAATCATCCCCAGTGTATTTAGTCTGCTGTGTTCTCCCCTGTCTCTTTGCTGGTTCCTTGTCGATGTCATTTCCAATGTCCTAGTATCTTTGCCTTTGTAGAATATATCTGTAGTTTTTGCCCTTGCCTGGCTCCCTTTTGTTATCCTGGTTTGGTATATTTTCCCTCAGTATGTTTTCTTGTTAAGTTCCCTTTATTAAAAGGGCCAGTGTCTACGCCTGGGTCACAAACTACACTATTCCTGACAGCCTGCTTCAGGAGCACCAACTGCTTAATACTAACTAAGAACTAACTGTATAACTACTACCATATTACTACTACTAGTACTACTAACCATGTGCTCCAGTAGAAGTACCTTAACTTTGTACAGTATTTGCTTATGTATTACTGTAGTAGTACTGTATGTGCTACTGTAAGTACTGTATCTGCACAATAAAAGTATTTACCTTTCTCATCTAGTAGAAGTACTAACCTTGTATCTGCTGCAATTGAAATATTATGCATGACACAAACACTTTTTGATCTCTCATTTATCATATTGTGTCACTAGCGGGTCTCTGGCACTCTACACCTTTTACAAACAGACAGGCAAAATACTGAACAATGAGAACCGCACCACCCTCTTTAAAGCAACATTAAACTTTGGACAAAGGGTAATTTGTTAAAACAATGTAGCTTTCTTGCCTCAGATATTAAATCTTTAGTCTGACATTCGGCAAAAAATAATCCTTTGTTCTTGGACTGAATCCATATCAGTATTTTCCTCTGCCATTGACATCAATTGTTTCTGAAAAACATACTTCTAATGTGTCTAAAAAGCTGATCGCAATCTCTACTGTAGCTGTAGCTTGTATTTTAAATTAAACACAACAATGGATTGTGTGGTATTATTGCCTTTGGCAAGTCATTTGTCTAGTTTTGTTTTCTAGGACTGCAGATGTAAATTATCTCATAGCTAAACAAACTAAATAAATGGTTTTGAGGATGAGTCTTTTCTAGACATATTGGGACTTTTCAATAATTTTTTGACGTTTGTGTAAAGAACACATACAAGGCTGATATAAGTAGTAGTGGTCATATTACATATGTGTTACTTGGTGTTGGAGTAGAACTTCATATAAGTGAGGTGTTATGATATCAAAAAAATATCATATTGCCTAAACACTTGCAGAAACCAACATTGTCGCACATGCTCAACCCTGTATCTTTCTCTCCAACTGTCTCCCTGAGGTGGGAGACAAAGAGAGAGGGATGGCTGCTGCAGGAGAAAGGAAGGGGAGAGAGAGAGAGAGATAGAGAGAGAGGGAGGACAAGAGCATTTGGTAAGAGAGGAAATTGATTCCCCTTCTCTCTGCCTCCACAGCGAGGTCTGATTAATGCCAAAGCTGTGTGAAGCTCCAGGGAGACACAGTATGTGTGTGTCTGAGAGGATATTCAGTATTGTGCCTGTTCATTGTGTGTGTGCGCGTGTGTGTGGTTGACTCTCTGTGCCCGTGAATACAGGACCTTGTAAGAGAACGTGTGTGTGACAGATAGAGAGCAGAAACAGAGGAGAGAAGAAAGGAGAAGCAACAGATAATTCCCTGATCGCAGCTTCTCCGTTGCACTTGGAAGGGCCGTCTTTATTATCGGAGTCCCTCCCCCAGCGTACGTGAACAACGAGAGCCACTTGACATACCCCTCAACGCAAAATGGAAGAAACCTGTAGCATCAGATACAGAACGGGTATATTTGGTTGTTAAAAAAACGTCTACCCACATCTACCCAAAATGAAAGGCAATTTATACAAACCACAAGTCTATTAAATGTTCCCAATCACTCCAAAATATGTTTTCTGTGCTCAAATCTGTTACAGCAGTTACAATCTCCTAATAAATTAATAATTCGTACTTCTGCCGTATATTGACGCCAATCCGTGTCGATGCAAACTTTAGGAGAATCCAATGTGTCTTTCACTTTCTCTTTAATTTCAGTGGGTTAGCACTAAAACGGCCGAGATTATGGTTTCCTTTCCCTGACAATCTCTGAACCCATCGGCTATCTGCCTGACAACGATATACCTCTGGGGGCAAGGGCCAATATTTCTGGTGTCTCGGTGTAGCCAGCGGATATCCAAGAGCCAAGACTTGACTTGTGCTGTTGCCTACAGATTCTATATTCATATGCAGATATCTGTTTATAGAGATTATTTCCCTGATATCCCTTGTGCATATAGACTAGGCATGATGGTTGGTGGTCAGTGGTTAAATCTCAGCTGGAGGTACAGGTGTGTGTGTGTGTGCTGAAGGATCCCACTCTAATTAAGGTCATGATGGAGTTCAGGCATGTTAAAATTGTTTATGAGTCATTAGAGGCTGAAAAACGCTCTTTCCCCATGTGCCCTCCATATAATTAGTCCCAGCCAAGGTCATGCTAACACACACACACACACACACACACACACACACACACACACACACACAAACACACACACACACACACACACACAGGGTTTGGACAGATTGCAGCGCTAGCGGTCAGAGCCTCCCTCTGTATTCATTTGCTAAATAAACAGGTCTGGTCTCCCGGGGGCAACACCGTCAGTGATATTAACAAGGTTTTCCCAACTTATTTCCCATATTTATTATCTGTTAAGGGGTTTGGGATGGGGGTGGAGGATATGCACCGTTTAGTTTAATGTTGTGTTCATTTACGCCAGCACCGCTGCGTTTATTCCTGGAAAACAAAACACCTTGGTTAATGGTAATGACAGCAATTTTTAAGATGACCTTGCAGTCCCTGTACTAAACAGTGGACACAGAGACTGAAGCCTGATTTGTTGGTTTGGTCTGCCTGGGTATTGTACTATTTTCATTGATGCTGTTAGGGTCTCTATAGCTGGTTTAACTTCTAATGATTATGATAGAGGTCATTTTAAAAATTGTTGTTCCAATAAGAGGCTATCCCTTTATTGATAATGCAGGAAGGGGCGGGGCTGCCAGGCCCTCTCCTAGCCAATCGAGTCGCAGGGCAGAGAGCGTGATGACAGTGCAGTCCTGTGCTGTTACCTGACTGTCTCGTCCAATCAGCAGAGCTGTTCCAAAGCCCGTCCAGCAGAGTGTGTCCCCTGCTCATTACTTTCCATTAGGGGGTCCTAATAAAAACTCAATGGCAATTTCACTCAGAGTTTTGGGCTACGTGCATGTGGTATTGAGCACATAGCCTGCCATCAGACCGGGTGAGAGATTGGAAACCTTTCAGGAGAGAAAAGAGCCTGCAGATCAAAGGGAATGATGGTGGGGATGGGTTTTGGATAAGGGATCATTTTCAAGTTTCAAGTTTATTTATAGCACAAACTTGCATGGTGATTCACTCTAAACCGTAATAGCATCATCCTTCACTACGTACCACACCCTACAGCCTCAGCTCAAACTCATCTTATGATCCTATAATGCTTAGTCATGTCCGTAGGGGCTTTAATTTCTGTTCCTGTCGGGTTTATCAGTACAGCCCATAATCTCTGTTCCTGTCCAGTCCATTTTATCTATACTGATAGGGTTGCAAACTCACCTTGTCACTAGAACCTCTGTCATTGATGCCAGAGAGCAAATATAAATGCAGAAATGTAGCGACAGCATTATCCAGCCATGACATGTAGACGAATACTCAACTTTAATCAAAACCTGCATTCAGTGTCTGATTAGCCTAAGTCATAACTTTGTCATTTTTATGAATTTGTTTTTTTTCATATACTGAAATTTGATTCTAATGAAATCAAACAAATCAAACCACGACTAAAGCTCTCAAGCCCCAGTGGCTCTCTAAAACACACACACACACACACGTTCTAAGGCTGGATTCAGCCCACAAAAGACAGCCGCCGTAATCCAAAGAACACCTCTGCAAAGCGGCAATAGTATCCATCAAACAGATAAAAATATGATGTATTCTTGTATTCTTATTCATGTAAGTACGTTAAACCACAAACATGACATTATTTCGCAATTATCCACTATCTCAATATGTCATATCAAAGTGAACAAAAAAGTCTAGTCCAGCTACTAATTTTATGCTGCTCATTGGCTCTGACCCTCTGTCTATCAATAGAAGCGGAGTGGTCCCCTCCCAATAACAAACTTGTGGAAATGGCTATATAAACAGTTGTGGGAGGTAATAAAAGCTGTCGAGGGCTGAAGATTAAAGCTGTCACCCTTTTCATATAAAATGGTTTAAACATTGTAGAATGTAGAAATTTAACTTCAAAATAAACCAAACAGCCATTAATCCGCCCTCAGTCCAGACTCGCAACCTCCGTCTTACTGTTCCCCTACAAATCTAGAGCCACGTTCAGCACCTCAGAGAGACACCCATGTCCTACAGATCTTCAGCCAGGAAGAGGCAAAGCCTTGGTTTGCTAAACTTTCCCACATCAGTCCAACCTATTCCATGTCTGGATCACAAACAGCACCGGTAGAATTCTTTGCCTTGTTCCCATGAATCAATTTCCTTTAGAGCTGAGGTTTTGTTGCACAGAGGGTCAATGAGGGTAAAGTTCACAAAAGACAGAGGCTGTCTCAGGAGAGAGAAACACAGTAAACAGTTGAGACATACTGTATCTTTTTTTATTCATGAAAAATATTAGAGATTTATAGAGAGGAGAGATATGAATAAGAGAGTGCGACTTTACTCTTAGAAGACGAAAGTTGAGGAGACAAGGACAGTGTTGGGGAAAGTTACTTTTAAAAATTCCTTATTGTGTTAATTATTTATACTATTCATTATTTGTATTTTTAGAAGCCTAACTAGTAACATTACATCATTACAATACTTTGAAACACATATTTTGAACACCCACAATGCCCTGCATTTCTATGTTTTATTTGGAGCCCTGGCATGGTTCAACATGCAAAGATTTGCAAATCATAGGAGAGCGACCTGGTAACTCGAAACCTTACCTAAATCTGCCTTGTGACCAGTGTGCGACCTATTCCATGGCTTTCGGGGGGGCATTTATCTCTGCAAGCATGTAGGCCTACTTGCTTTATGTCAGCACATTTGATGTATAATATTCAGTTAATGACCACACCAAACCTCCACACGGATATCAAAACCAAACATCACAGTGTGATACAATATGTGATACAATATGGACAGCTAAAGCACGAAACAGTATACTCTGCAAAGTGATATATTCTACAGTTTATCGGCCAAAAAAGACAGGGATTGGTCAAATAGCAAAACAGCCTATAAACACACAAATATACAGTGTGAGCATTAAATCAAAAACAGAACACTCCAGGCTGCTTCAACAACAGTTAAAAGTTACCCATCAGATGAGCACGGGTTTGTGCTGACAGCAGTCCCAGACGCCTCTGGCTCTGGTTGCTCTTCAGAGTTGTCCAAAATTTGCGAGTAAGCTTCTTAGTTTTCTTTTTGACATATCTGTATGCTGACTACAAAACAAAAATGAATAATGGAGATTCGGCACACAGACTGACTGGGACTAAGAAAGTTTTTTTCCTTTCTGATCTTTGAGTTAAAGTGAGTTAAAGTTTATCATATTGGGCCACCATGCTTCAATGGTGATGGCAAGAATGGCATGCGTACAGGTATCTTTATTAAAGTGAATTAGTGATGAATCCCCCTTATGCATGAATCATACATCAATAATAGCCTATTTTTTCACATGATCCATGATGATGAAGATACAGAAAAATAGAAATGCATGGAAAAAATAGCATATTGTCAATATTTTAGAGAGCCCCCAAAATTGTATAAATCATGTTTTCAGGGGAGCTCATGTCTTATTAAGAGGAGCCAAGCTCTCCCTGGCTCCCCTGCAGTTCGCACCCTGGTGTTGACTCCAACTAACCAAACATGGGCATGGGGAACTTTGGAATAAGCATATTCATAAATCCTGGCATTTTCTATGAGGGTACGTGTGTTGACATGCTGCTAAAAAACTGTGGAGGAAAAAATGGAGGAAATAACTTTGAACTATAAAAATATTATTCAATATAGAATATATGTTAATATCTGGAGGGGATCTTTACGTATACACTTCTTTTATTTGTTAGACTACTGACTAAATAACTGTCTTTACAATATCCATACTGTTTGTTTTCCCACTAGAGATGCCATATATGACAAATCACTGAGCAAACAGTCCAGTTAAATGTGCACCACATTTTCCATCTGCTCCCCCAGGGGACGGCGATACAGAGAGACAGAATCTGTCTCTGAAACAGGATATTCTATCCCAGAGGAGATGGTCTCTGGGCAATACAGTCACCTCTGAACAGCTGCTGTTGTCCTCGCGTTAATGCAACGCTATTGGCAATATCCTGACCTCAGAGACTGTGACAAATGCCTGGTAACTCGACCAACGAAGAGCAGTGGATCCCGTATTATCTCAGACACTCACCCAAGATTACCTTTCACCACCCATACTCACAAAAGTCCAGCATGCACTTTGCTTGGAAATAAAGAACTACATAGAAAAGTGGTGAATTATGTCCTGACTGAAGAACGTCTGGCCTTCAAAAGAACCTGTGTGAGTCACATTGTAAAAAACGCATACATTATTTACAACATTATGACTTTGCAAAGACTGTAAACATATTGTATACACATGAAGTATTTTTATTTTCCAAGACCAGTTGTCCTCCTGATCCACATCAAGTATGCGGGCTGCCATGTGTCATTGTGATGCATGTGCCTTAAAACAATACATGCTGGTGCATAGCTCCATTGACTTCTATAGAAGATTCTTCTGTAACTTGGATAGGAGAACGATTCTCCAAATTTCTGCCCAGTGCAAATGTCTCATTGACACCAAGGCGTACTGTATGGCTGGTGAGCTCTTTCATTGCTTTCCTTGAAATCACCAAATAAGACCAGGATGTTAGCTGGCTGGATGGATAAAGAGCTGTGGTTTGTTCCTGATATACCCATGTCATTGGGTTTATCAGGAACATTGACACCAAGGCACATAAGGCTTCTCAACACATATTCAATATTGTGCAAACAATATAGTGCAAACACTGCTTGTGCATTTCCTTCTGCTTGATGTGTCAACTTTTGAATTTCACGCAGAGCCTCCAATCTATGATGTACTGTATGGCTGGTGAACCAAATATGACCAGGATGTTAGCTGGCTGGCTGGATAAAAAGCTGTGGTTGTGCCTGATACATTGTGGCCAAAATTACAAACTATCCGCAATTATTTTGAAAAGAATCAAGGCATTAGGTGAATTTAGGTGGCTTTCAGACAGCCAGAGAGGAAGAGAAGTGATTGAGCCGGACACATACTGAAAGTATGAACGCTATTGACCGATGCGACTGTGGTCAGCATGTAGCAATAGTAATTTTTGTAGTTCTAAATTAATCCTGGAGAGAAAACAGGTGGAAATGATTAATAGCAGCATGTTCAGTTTGGCACAAACAAGGCATTGTAAATAAATAGTGAAAAAAAAGCTAAAAAAGGAAATATCCTGACTCTAAGGAAAACACTGCAACACTCATAAAAATAAAGAAATAAGTCACCAAACGAAATCAGTGAGGAGTAAAAATAATACTTTCGTTTCTCTTCCGTCCAGTTTTTCAAATGGAATTATTCTAGAAGGATTTCAAGCAGGCTGTTGCCACGAGCAAAGGAAGAGGTTTTCTTTTAAAAGGGGATTAGATGCATGCATCTTTTTTTCACAATATCTATTTGAAGTCTTTTATTATATCATTCTGGACTCACGGACGTCCACGGTCTGGGATGAATATGAGTCTATATTAAAAGCCTCTCCGCGTTAATTCCACTTCGAAGCAGTTAAGGATTACTGACACTCACAGACACGTGAATCTAAAAGCAACATCTGAAAGACACTGTCCTATTGATAGTCCCTCTTTGATCAGGCCGTCACATTGCATGATGGGTATCTCAGGAGTTGTCGAAGTCCATTTGCACTCTCTTTCCTCACTTATTTTGGCCCAGCACACTTAACTTCAGTCAGTCTGTGAAGGCTTTGATTGTGGTGATGGAGCAAAGTAGATCTCAGGCGAGCGCATTCTTCAACTGCAGGATGTCAATAAAACCTCCAGTTGGTCCTGGGGAGCCCAAGGCAAAAATATGAAATCCTGTTTCTCATCGGGTTCCTTGATAAAAATGAATTTGCAAAATTCCTCTACCAGTGTGTTGAGAACACACACTTTTAGCATTTTCAGTTGTATTTTTTAATTATCCTTTTTACTTAACAGCTTTCATTGTAAAATCCTACAAATGTACAAAGATCTTATCTTATTTTGGATGGATTGGATATTGTTAGCCTAGAATACTGGTTCCTAATAATCTGTTTTAAGAAAACTAATTTTGAGAGCATCAGTGAAAAAGTCAAAAGCCATGCCTACTTTGGTACTGTCCTTGAGCAAGGCATGGCAATCAAGCAAGTCACATTTTTTAATGTGAACTTTACTGCAAATTTACTGACAAATATATAATGCTGAAGGTGCATCAGCCACTGTATTAGTTTTAAATATTAAAGTGTATTAGACTGAGATATGAAACTGTATTAGATTTAAATATTAATCTGTATTTGACTGAAATATTAAACTTTATTAGACTGAAATATTCATGTTTTGGCCGTCTAGTGGATGTTATTGTCTGCGACTCAATGGAACAGCAGGGTGTATGCTTTCCAACACAAATCAAAGCATTTTATTGTGTTCATATTAATTATTGTAATAGACCTAGATTTTCTGTTTAAGTCTTAAATATTAGATTGACAGAAGGGCATATATATTGTGATGTGTTTCAATAAAATGGGGTAATATCAGCACATTCCTAATCTAAGATTCCCAATCTAAATGGGAATGGTTAAAAACAGATTACATAATTCAATATTCTCATATTACTTGACAGACATAATTCATGTGTTTGGGTGCCATAAAACTTTATAAATAAATACATTAAAATAAATTAAACATCCTTAGTAACTGTTCGCTTTTTAAACTTCAATATCACAACCAGGCAGCCTGCGCATTACCTCGTATAAACCTGAAGTATTTCATTAATAATTTGACTTTTTTGACTTAAGATATGGATTAAAATAGAGCAAGGGCATTGCAGGTCCTGTTAGATAAAAATCAACATTTACACTTTGAACAGTTCAGACTGTAGACTGCCTATAGACCCTATAGACTGCCCTCCAGTCTGTCCTTGGTCAGAAGAATAGCTTCTACTTTACTGTTCCAGACTTCCTGTGTCCGCTGGGAGTCGTCCAATGAGTGATTTTTTAGGAATACAAGATGTACTGTCAACAGCAGCTCCCAGTGTTCACCAGTAGAAGACTAGTGGTTGTACTGGCAGCTAGCTCCCAGTATCCAATAGTAACACACTTGTGAATGTAAAGGAGGTGTGTCTGTCATATGTCACAAACACTTCTCATGAGCCTGTAGGTGAAGCAGTAGGAATGACACATAATCTCACAAAGAAAATCGATCGTTAGAAAGCCCGGCCTTTCAGGGAAATGCCCTCCTCTGTGCCAGCCCTTTTACCAGGTGAAATATAACAGGACTTCACAGTCCTGTTAATACTGGCAATACAATTCTGGCAGACAGTCAGGTGAGACATTGTGACACTAACCCTGTGAGTCCGACCGAGCCACGAACAGAGGAGATAATGGCCATCTTCACACTTTCGTTTCTGCGGAATGAAATATTAATCAGCTTAATTATAATCTATTTTTGGTGAGTCTAGTGGAACCAGACATTTGGGTTCTCAGCAGTCGATCAGAAGTTCCGCTATGAACTTCTGACTTGTTCTGGTGACACATCTGCAGCAAAGTCTCTCTAAAAGCACTGTCTTTAGACAACCACAACTAAAGGCCAAGAATGACCGCAGACTACTAGTGGACAGCTGACCAGTAGAACCAGTAGTCTTCTGTTAATACAGTAGCTGTTGCACTGATAACACGAGAGAGCCCATAATCAGCATTACTGTCACAAGCTCACATTTCATACAGAAATAAATTGTAACAATGTGGTGTGGGAGAGTAGGTGCTAGCCGGAGAGACACACACTGGAGGCGAGGTGAAGCTGCTATCCGTGAGCAGTGCTCGGAGTTTATTCACAGCAGAATACAACACCTTCTGAATTAAATTGTGGTTAGCTAAACACAACGTTACCTACACGCCTGACGCAGCAGGGTTAAACAACGGCCGCCGGTCAGGAGCACCGCCTGTCGAACTTAAATAGGGTGTCAATTAACAGTCAATTGGGCCTGTTATGGAATATTTCATATTTGAACTATATACTACCTTTATATCCTGTGTTTTACAATTCTATGTTTAGACAGTTGCTTTGTTAAGGACAGCCATTTGGTATGTGTGTGGAAGGGGGTTGGTAC
>JAOEHI010044215.1:0-21237 GCA_025447815.1 Percopsis transmontana
CCCCCCCCCCCCCCCCCCCCCCCCCCCCCCCCCCCCCCCCCCCCCCCCCCCCCCCCCCCCCCCCCCCCCCCCTAGACCTCTCAAATAACATGAGGCCTTGTTTTTCTCCAAGAGGCCCACCGTGAAATGATATGTAATTATTTCACGGCCCTCGCTCCGGCCCTCGCTCCGGCCCTCTAATTACCTCACCGGACCTGTCGTTCAATGACGAACTGACAGGGGAAGAGAGCGAGTGACACTGCCACAGAGTGAGTGAGAGAGAGAGAGAGAGAGAGAGAGAGAGAGAGAGAGAGAACAGGGAATACAGGCACAAGAAACGGAGTGAGTGCTAAATATTGAGTGAAAGGAAGAGAGTGGAAGGAAGTGAAATAGTAGCAAGAAGGAAAAAGAGGATGCAAAACTGAGGTCAAATTGTAAAAAATAACAACCCAAATTCAGAAAAAGTTGGGACAGTATGGAAAATGCTGATAAAAAGAAAATGGGATTGATTTGGAAATTCTATTCACCCTGTGCTATATTGGAAACAGTACAACAATACTTCATTTGATGTTTTACCTTGTGAATTTCTTTTTGAACACGCTCAAAAGAACATTGCAAATAGTTTTTGTAAAAACAGCCGTCGTGTCCTCCAGGCTGTAACGTGTTAAGGAAAACCACCACAATATATTAAATACATTTTTAGGTTTATCTTTCTGAATTATGAATTAATAATCATTAATATTTCATACTTAATATTATCAGTCAATAATCAATAATGTCATGAATTCTTGACAGGATTGACCATGCTCTGTGATGTCAAACATTCAATTATATAGGCGTATATGCAGAACTACTTCACTTAAACTGTCATTCTTTCACTCAACTGCCTGCAAAGTTCTTTCCCAGACATCTTAGCCCAGTGTCTGGTTAGCTTAGCTAGGTCTAGAATAGTTAGTTTGTTTCGGCTCCGCCGACCAGGATTTCATCCATCACGTCTAGTATATTATGCCATCAAAAAAGTGCTGGTTTACTATCTTGGTCAGGATTGGGCCGAGTGGCAGAAATTTCATGCAGTATTTCAGGATGACAGTCTTGGAGATCGCTATGTGGGCTAGTAGCATGCCTTGTAATGCAAACTAGTTAACATCAATAAAATGGTTCAATATTAACTTAATATATTTCTATCCGAGGTTTGCAGCGATACTTTCCAATTTGTATTCTTAATTCTGTAGACTTTGTGGACTTTATAAAAAAAATTTACAGACTTCTGCAGAATTTAACAAGTTAACAAGAGTTGTTCCGCTATTGCCATGTGACATCAATGGTTCGTTATAATTTGTTTAACCCATTTAATGCCATGGTGATTTATTTACACACACAATAAGGAGATTGATTAAAAGCACACATTTTTATTAACATTAATAGGCTGATATTTATACCAAAATAGGCTAAATATTTGTATTTTTAAATAACCGTCTGCCAGCATCCATTTCTAAGTCTCATAAACATATTTTGCGACTATTTTGACTGTGTGATTGGCAGTCGAATAAGGCTCCCTAGATCAAATCATCGAATAGTCGACTATTCGGGGTCGCTCCTAGAATTTTCCCTGCTGCCCCAACTTTTTAGGAATTGAGGTTGTAGTTGTTGCAGCTCATGCTGAATGACAGTTGGGATGGTTCAGCAGAAAGGACGGGGGGGGGGGGGGGGTAAATAATTTTTTGAATTACTATTTTTAATCTTGTTTAACTGCAAAAAGTCTGTTTATTTGTTAACATAAACAATGTTAATTTTTATTTGTGCATACAGTTTTCAACTGAACTGAGTGTTACACTGGAGTGTAACGAGGCTGGTGTGAAAAGACACTTTAGCCTTATGATTTGAACCACTCGGGGGCAGCACTTGTGAAACAACATATCTCCCTCATGTCAGATAAGCTGACACACACGTACGCACACACACACGCGCACACACACACACACACACTCACATATTTTGCACAGAATAACCTCATCACAAGTCACACGCCAACCACAAGTGCTGGCTTCACATTAAATCATACATGAAACCTAATATTGAAAACACATGACCTTAAGCAATGACAATTTGAGATAGCACATCTCAACAACACCCCATTCACCACTCCACTGGTACTAACACCCAGAGACAGCGCTTCATGTACGGTTAGCTTTTAAACATCCGTGTCAAATGCCCAGGGAATCAAATGCTCGGAGGAAGCCACGGGGTTTCTATAGGTCCTAAAAGCCTGTTTGCCCAGGCTTACAGTAGCCACAACCACAAACACTATCCTACACCACCACAGACGAGACCCGGTATGAACAGTAACGACACCGGAGACATTGTATTCTAGGATTGCAGAGGTCTATTCTGCCCCTAGGGCAAAGAAGTATTACAGTAGTACTGACTGTTTGACCAAAGACCAAAGTATGCAGATTTACTTTACAGCAATGTGAAATTAGGCTGGGCAATTTGCATTTACTACCTTTTAAATGTAATGTAGAAGATATCTGCACACATGTCTTGCCTCGTGGCAGGTACAGTGGAGAAAAGAGCATATCATTTCAATGTACGTTGAAATGATATGAGAGAGAGTCTTTCTGATTCAGGGAAATTGTGGAACAGAAAAAGACTAAATGAAAGAGACATGCAAAGAGGCCCATGGTGAAACACATAAGACGGGCAGACCAGGGGGAGGAGAGAGATATCAGGCCAGGGCTCTCAGGTCTGAGGTCAGTGCCTGGTTCCAGTCAATTCAGTGCTTGTTTGAAGTCATTATAGTCCCCAAGCCCCGCCCTTCTACCACCAACGGGCCAGAGAGACGGACGAGAGAGACACCGAACTATCGTAGTTAAACATGACTGCAACCACACCCGTGGCCATTATGCTAAGGCTGTTTTGATACCCAGGCTCAGCATTAGATGCAATCAGCAGTTGGCCCTGGAATGTTCATTTGTTAAAGAGGTGATGTCAGAGATGAGAGTGGTTTCAAAAGGCTTGACAGAGTATAATGGATGTGTTTACAAGTCTCTAGGGGTTCAGAGAAGATGTGTGCTGGGCACGATTGACTGTTCTGAATCAAGGCTAATGCTCGCAGATGCATCCAAACACGACCTCAGTCCCTATTGTCAGAACACACAGGGGCAGGTGTACTAACATGCTAGCGCCCGATTTAGGTGCATTTCGTACGCCTAAAAACATGGCATGGTATGTACGAACAGACCGCACATTGCTAAAACCGCATTATGCCTGCCGCAGGAGTGCAGGAAATTGCATTTCCCTTATAGAAATTATTGGTAGGGACAATTTAATGGTCCCTTAATATTTGTATGGACATGCCCCTACCGTGCCCACCGTACCAAAGCCTACACTTATGGACAAAGGCCAAGGAGACGTGCTGAGAGGATTTCCGCCACAAGAATTCTTTACTTTTTTTTAACTTTTTTTTTGTTTGCTTAACTTTAGCTTCATGTAGATGAGAGAATGACTCTTTTTCAATTGAGTGACCAAGAAGTCATAAAGCTTTACAGATTAAGCAGTCACGCAATAATACAGTTACTGTCAAAAATGAGATGACAACGAACCCCCGACTCAGCGAACCGGGCGCCGCATATTAGAAGGCAACATCCAACATTCAACATCCAACATTCAACATCCAACGTCCAATGAGAAGGCACAGCGACTGGCTGAGTGGCTGTTTACGCTGCGCTCTCTAACGTACGTACATCTGCCCCACAATGCGTAAACGCCGACGATGTGCAACAAGTGCCTCTGTACGAGTGTATTGTAACTGTAACAAGTGCCTCTGTACGAGTGTAATGTAACTGTAAGCTCTACCAATGCTGCAGGCATGCAGCAGCTCATGCCTTATGTGCAGCCATCTCTCGGTACGTCTTCGCTGCACTGTCTGTGAGGAGGAGGACTTACCATACTCTGCGTCGTTGAAGGTCCCAGACAGGGTCTTACAAGACGAGTTGTCCCCGCCACACACGCCACACTTGTCATTCCGGGCCTTGGAGTTCAGCACGTGGTCGCAGCCCGCTTGCTGAGGAAAACCCAGAGGAGAGAGACTGAATGATGCTATTCAACACTTCAATCTTACATTTTGGTGACACCTACCAAACTGCATACGGCCAATTGGGGGGGGGGGGGGCGCTTATATGTGATTTTTAAGTTCTGCCTTATCTCTCTGAGGGTTTAACCACTGCTGTTTGAGTCAAAATGTACCACTGCACCACTGCCTGTGCACCGTCGATGTCATCAGGAAAAGTCGCACCTAAACACCAGCCTATGAAAAAACGATCAAAACAGCAAATGGAAAGGCTTTCATGAAGTAACAGCGGGCTAAACCATTGCTGTATTACCTCAGTCAGCCATAAATATCAGCAAAACTAGAAATTATTTTAATGAAAAAGTTCAAGATGGCAGCTTTAACATTATAATACATGTATAAAATGTTCTCTAGCTGCATTCTTTCACCTGGATATATTGCAGAGGCAAACGTCTTGGCAAACGAATGTGCTTCTGATCTGGATGTGTAAACATCTCACTGAAAACTAGAGTGTTCGCCTTTCCAATACTCACAAAACTGTGAATCATGTCCGTGTTAAGCTAGGCGGAAGAGTGTAAGTTCGTCCCCTTGCATCAACATCATTATCATTTCTCATCCACTAAAATCCAGTGGTGACACACCGGATGATAAACTGGTGGTAAACACATCTAAGTGCACACATCATAGTAGCATGACAAGGAGCTTGATTTGCTGAAGTTACTGTATACGTAAATGTGTGTGTGTGTGTGTGTGTGTGTGTGTGTGTGTGTTTCAAGATTCAAAGTCATTTTATTTATCATATGCACGGAATAACACAGGATCATTCTGTAGAGAGAAATTCTTATGACATGGCACGCAACATCTACGCAGTAGACATTAAGCTAAAGTTAAGCAAACAAAAAAAAGTTTAAAAAGTTAAAGAGCACAACAATATAACTATAACAATGATAAAAATATTTAGCAAGTATACAAGAAACATTTAGCAGTGTGTGAAAACGAGACACAGAGACATGTACTTACAGGTACATAGAGCTCTATAGACAAGGTGACTTACCCTACAGAGGCCTTGAACACAGATGTCGTAAGTATCCGGTCCACACGGTGTGCCGTCGATGACTCTGTCCTTCAACTGATAGTAAGCCATGGTGCCAGCAACCCGACAGAAGAGTTTACACCGATCTTTCATGAGAACTGGATGGGTTAAAAACACCACAACATCAGAAACAATTAGACGAGAGTGCACTGAAGAAGTTGAACGGCGCATATTTGTTCAGCATGCAGTAGGTTGAAGTTTCAAAGGGTGTCTGAACAACACCCCTAAACCCTTGACCTTCCATTAGACCAGACTACCTAAAACAACATATTAGCTGAAGAAAAATCTAAGACAAATAAGGAAGGGGCCCCAATGTACAGCACTTCCTCCAAACTACCTGGAAAATCTTTCACTAAAGCTTTTTACATTCCTTAGCAAATATTAGCCAAAACGGTATTTGCAAAAGAATTTGGAAAAAAATCAGTTTCTATGAAACAGCATGCTGGCTCCAGAAGGCTAGGCTACAGAAAATAAAGAAAAAGACAAAAGAAATATGACTTAATTTCTGTTGAGCCCAGAAGTAAAGGAAGAGCTGTCATACAACCGTCTCAATTCAGCATGCCTTCTATTAGAGATTCTTACGTATAATTCAGCTCATGCTCTAAAAAGAGAAGCTGCAATTAATAGTGTTCTCCACAATACCTACATACTTTCACCCTCTAAACACAGAGTGTACACAATGACATGAGAGGCATAGACAGAATGATTCCTAAAACTGAAGCATGGCCTGTATAGGAGCATTTACTGTCAGTCCGAGTCACCAAACGGACTACTGAGTTCAAAGCAAACTACACACTTGCATGTAAATCTTTGATGTCGCAGGCCACATGACCAGAATGTATTCTATGCATTCTAATGACATGCCTCTGGATTACAGTGGTCTACTCACTGCCGCTGTACTTTGGGACCCAGCGGACAGTGGGAGGTAGACCGTTGATGTTGAAGTGCTTGCCGTCGAATTGAGAGCACTGCTCTTCGCGGAAGTCTTTCCTCCCGCGCGGACATGGCTCAGTGTTGCAGGAACGGAACTTCATCCTGCGGCCGACGCAGAATTTACCCCCATTTCTTGGCCTAGCAAAGGAGAAAGACATTAGGCGAGGGCAGTTGAAATGCCTGCACTGCTAAATGTTGACATTTAGAATTTAGTTTTAAAAATAAAATACTACCTAATATTGTCTAACCCCCACCTGCTCCTTAATACTGTACTCAGAATACTGTAAGTGGCTTTGGATAAAAGCGTATGCTAAATGCAATGACATTGATACACTTAAGGGCTACAGTACTGTATACAGTATTGTACAGGGGGAACAAAATGGTGGATCTACTTTGGGCCTGATTAGGGGTCAGTGAACATAATCTACAGGTGTACTAATCACTAAGGACCTGCTTTGTCTTTCTGGGAACAACTCTTTCTTACTCAGGTTTATTGCAGTCTCTGGCGGTACTCCTGGTTCCTCCACCGCAGGACCTAGAGCAGACGCTGTAGGGACCCCAGGGGCCCCATTCCCCATGGACCGTCTGGAGATCCGACTCCTTTTTCACACACATGCCATGTCTGCAGTGCTGCAACGTCACACAAAGACACCGGCAATGAAATAGGCGTGGTGCCACGTCAGTTAGAAGTCGCGGTCTGGGCCCAGCCTAGCAACCGTAGGACCCTACTGTAGTTTGAGGAAACAGACCCAAACACAACGTTGTCAAACGTGCAGCTCTGGCACTGGAGTTGTCAGCTAACAGCTGTGACTGTTGCCCCGCCCCCCCCCCAGCACTATCTTAATCCAATGTTTAGACGTAAAACTATATTTTAAAGAAACTCTAATCCTACTATCGTTTACACACGAGGAATGCTTTCCATTCTCCCAGCTGTGGTAAGGATGAGAGACAAATAGGAGGGGGGGTGGGGTTGTGTCACACAGGCCAACCTAATGTTAGAATTCACTTGTGTGGTGTGTGTGTGTGGGCAATTTGGATTTTACTTTTACGCTTATTTTCTATGGTAACCTCAATGCATTGCAATGTGGCGTTGTAAATGCTGATGAGAAATTGCATGTGCGTAAACATATGGCATGGTGATATGACTATAGATACTTATACTAGTAGAGTAGAGATTCTGCTAAAGCGTTTATACTGGGGCACAATGAAACTGTAGTAGGATTGTTTCACATGATGAGGGATCTTGTGGGGCGCCCCCATGAGGCGGCACGGTGTCGCATTAATAGGCATTATCAGATGGTTATTCTATACATAAACCATTTCTTATATGAACAGGATAGGACCTCAAAGAGGACATACACACCTACAAGACAAGAAAGAGCTCAGTGCCAAAACACAAAACTATGATTCCCTGATTGAAAGTTGACAGTGAAAATCTAATACATCAGCATTGTTTTGGATTTGAGCTATAATCTTTTTGCATAGGAATCTTTCATAAAGCCTGTAAGGCGCCTGGTATCAAACGGCATACCCACCGACGCTTGCCAACGAGTGCTAATGCTACTTTCATTAGCAAAGCATGGCAGGCCCGTTTCCCTTTAGTGTAACCGAATCCCCCCCCCGCCCCCGCTCGGTGGCTAAGATAGTGGAGGGTCCGATTCTCTGCAAGAATGCGGGACAAGAAGGCGTCTGTCTGGGTACGTAACCCGCTGTCCGGGCACACAAGCGCAGGGAGTGGTGGCGCTGTGATAAGGAAACCCTAGAGTTGCGATAACAACAAGAGGAACAAAGATCATTGCTGGCCTGACATCAGGAGCTACGTTCTCCCATATTGTAGACACGCTGCGCTGATTCTGGGAACAGGAAGCTCTATTTTCAGAATTATCCGTGGCTGTTTGGTAGGGGATGTTGATGAACAAGCTGCGTTGTTACTTCAGTTCCACTGCTACAGTAGCGTTTTAATAGTCGCTCTACTCCTCTGAGACATTCAATCTATTTCTTCAGTACAGACACCAAGGCTGCCACCTCTTCCCCTGTTGAACAGCGCACATAATAATATACCACCTTTGGGGGGATTTTCATAATCCTAATATTAAGACTAGGTCAACTTCTGGTCTACACAGAGTCAAATGGCTGTAACATACAGTACATAACACCATGGCCTTGGGAGAACACCTGCAAACACAAACAAACACAGAACTTGGCATGGCTGTTTGTGCTCATCAGCGCTAGTGTGTTTGTGTGTATGTGTGTATGTGTGTTACCTTAGCTTAAACATGTAATGATGGAGTGCACAGGCGATGTATGATGACAGACAGGTGTTAACAGCTTCAGGCCACGGACGAAACAAACCACAAACATTTCGGTAATACAGAGATGGTGTGAGTAATGACCGGGGCTTTTTCTCTTTTCACTTCAGTGTAAATCCCAATAAAGAGCACAGACATCTTCCCTTTTTTTCCCAGAGCTGGTAAATTTACAAACCAATGTGAATAGACACCACATGTGTATGGGGGGGACATGGATAATATACTGGGCATTAAACTGGGCTGTTCCCTGCTCAAGTAATGTGAAACATTATAGGCTGCATGACACATTTGTGTTACTTGTCAGGGACACAAGACACCAACAAATCCAGGTTTTTCTTCTTAGCCTAAACCCGACTAAATCAGGCATTAGCTGTCACAAGAATACGTCCACTTGAATCCCCTTCCCCCCACCTCTGTTAGCCAAGACATGAACGGCCCTTCTTTAACCCCACCCATCCATCCATGGCCACCCCCCACCCCCGCCACCATGGAGAGATTGCAAAGGGGCCAGGCGGGGGCCAGGCGGGGGCCAGGCGGGGGCCAGGCGGGGGCCAGGCGGGGGCCAGGCGGGGGCCAGGCGGGGACCACCATGGCAGCCAGGCAGTGGGACCTGAGGAACTGTCAAACACAAGATGAACTGACTGTCAAAGATGCCCAAAGCCTCCCCCCCCACACACACACACAAACCATCGCCCCCCTGTGTTTACAACCGTTTCGTTTGAAAAGGTGAAACAAGAACAAGCAATTCCAATTAGCCCCTCTCTCCAAAGTGCACAAATACAGCCTTGAAAAGCTCTCCCAGTGAAGATAGAGTATTAAGGCCCCTTTCCTAGATGGTCAAACATTGGGAGTGTGCTGAGACATTTGAAGGCCCTGTGAGAAAAAGCTGTCCAGCTGTTGCATGTGTTTCAAATTAGGAATTTCACAAAGACACACTCTGTGACTCACCAACACGTACTGAAACGCGCACGTGACGCACACACCACGCACACTCCTTCGCCCCTTTATTACAATCACGCTACTAACAAATACACCTTGTAAATACAATTTTAGCCATGTCGGTAATACAACCAAGCGTTAACCAACGCCAGCATTCACAGTAAGAAGAAGTGTGTGTAAGGACGGCAGCATCTGCTCTAAGGTCTTGGGCTGGCTGGTTTATGCTGGCTAGTACCCTGTAATTGCCAGGAAGATGTACAGAGAGCAGCTCATTTCTGAACCCAAGCCATACATCACTGCAGGAATGAGAGGGCAGTCGACTGATTTGAAAAAGCCCCCCGCTCTTTCATTTTAACACGGCGATTTCCAAAAGGCATCACCTTTCATGTTGCCGTCTCTTACAGCTCCTGGTTCAGAGTTCACCCCGCCACAGGCTGTCCACGCCTCAACCTGAGCAGGACTTCCTCTGCCCCCGTCATACAATCAAAAACGGAGCGCCCGACCTATAACATCTGAAACATCTGGAGTCATTTTTCACCCATTTAAAAAAAATATAATACGGTTTGTACTGTACGTTATGATGATGCAGATAACTAATAACTCGCACCGAGCTGCAGAGAATACCTGAACGTCTAAGATCCTGAGTGTGCTAAAAGCAGAGCCGGAACTATACAGTATAAAGACGTCGGACATCTCTTTAGACTGCTGCAAACTGGCATCATGTGGATAGAGGCCAGGGTATCTGCTATTTCCTTGAAATTATGCCAGCTACACGGAAATAGCTTGTTTTAAACACACTACTTCATCCAAATTAATGTTTGTTATTACGAGAGCTGGTTCGAAGCAAGGACTTACCAATACGGAACATGTTTTAGTCTGACTGTTATCATTTTGTCTAACTGGTTCAACTCTAAACATAGTGTACTTAGTCAATAAATCAAAAATGAAGATACATTCCAGTCATTTACACCAGAAGCCCTGTTGCAGCCCCCGTGGGGATTCTCTGAAAGGACAGGGCAAATTGTAATGACCTAATGAGTAGATGCTCATTATAGACTTACACTTCACAAACAAAGGCATCAAACGATGCAACTGCCAATTGCTAGCCTCAACTGCCCCATCCTGTCTACCCTCCTATCCTGTTTCTCTCTCCCCTCCCCCTCCCCCTCCCCCTCCCTCACCTCTCAGGTTGTCATTAGAGTGAATGACTGCTTTGGTTCCATCATGATGCCTCACCTGTGCTCAAGAGGCACGTTTGTCGTTGTTTCTTGCTGAACTCCATACAATTAGTCCCTTAAAACACAAAAAGCCCACCTGGTCCTTGTAAAATAGAGACTTTCGGTTTATCAAACTCGTTTGCTATATCTGTCGTGTAATATGTGACATTTGCATCTATTTTTCTTTCACCGTGTTGGCACCGTACTACAGCCACGCCACCTCACCCGCCCTGTCTGTAACAATTCGCAGACCCAGCAATGAAAGCTCCACTCACTACGCTACCAGACACAGTAATTCCCCCAGCAAAACTGTATGAATGCTGAAACAACAATCCCCTTGTTAGGCACACTCGCCAGATACTGTAGGTCTGCGATGACGGCAAAACAAAGTGGCTACATCCTGCGTATATGAAGAGATTACCCGAAGGCGACACTGACACCACTCACATATACAGTACACCTATACACACATGCACGACAAGTCTGTCAGGCTGCCAGGATTCTGTCCTGGCTCCACTTTTCAAGACAACACGATCTCAATATAACTGGCTGAAACCAGAGCAGGTGATCGCTCTGTTCCGTGGAATGTTCTAGAACGAAGAAAGAAAAAAAAAGACTTCCTGTTTCCTGACAGTAAGAACAGTTAAGTCAGGAAGCGTTCAGACCTTTTGTACCACAAATTTACTGTACAGTAGATCGATAATTTCGCAATCGAAATAGAATTTATTTACTTCCCATTTTGCAATACATGCCAGGTTCAATATTTCTTAAAAGCGGAACAGGGACCTTCAAAGAGTGGCTGGGTCAAGACAGAGAGGCCCTGAACAGGCTGGCCGGCCCCTAAACTACACACACACACAAACACACACACACACACACACAATTCATCAGACTACCATAAAACACACATTAGACCGCACACACAGACATATACAAATGACCCCCCCCAACCAACACAAAGGCCAGGGTCCTTTTTGAAGAGCGAGGGCAGGGGGATGGGGGGTGGGGGGGGCGAGGGGGTGATGGAGGCCGGGTGGTGGCAGCATTGTTGGACAACAAGTGATGGGATGTCCTTGTTAGCGCAGGGCCCACTGGGCCAGATGACACGGTGCGCCGCAGAGAGGTCATGTGACCACATTAGTCACTCCAGCACCCCGCCAGGGGCCCACCGCACAACGCAGGGAGAAAAGGGGAGACAGGCGGGGGAGACAGGAGGGGGAGACAGACTCACAGGAAGGCCAAAGAGGAAAAGCAGGGAGAGTTTACAAGAGAGGAGAAAATGAACCTGACGGTGCCCGGTGCCCTATTTCCACCAGGTTTGTTTATTTGTGTGTTTCTTTTTCACTCAGTTTGTTTAGGGGACGTTTTGGGAGCTGCCCTTCTTAACACAGATGACATCACAACTTTGTTTCATAACGAGTTTTGTAATAAAAATGTTTTATGTTTAGATAACCGTGACAGGTCTGATGAAAGGTTGGGGGAGGCCTCTTAAGGGGGTAGTAGTTCTGGTTACTAAGACAATACCTGCTGTTTGTTTCCCCCTAGAGAGGCCGTGGCTATAATCCCCCGAGCCCAGGCCCTAAAACCCCACAGAACCTAAATCTAACGACACAGAGGGATTCAGGGGTATAAAGACGGGTTCAGAAGAGGTGATAATGTGTAATAAATAGAGTGAATTAATAATGTCAAACAAAGGACAGAGAGAGAGGGGCGGGGGTGAGGAGTTGAGAAACAGAGCAAAGGCAAGACATAGGAGGTAAAAACAGGTTAGAAGAATAATTAGACGAACCCTAGCCTCAAAATACACTGCTTCAGCAGATGCTAGAGCACTATAATGAACACACACACACACACACAGACACACACACACACACAGAAAATTCTCTTCTTGTCTTCTTGCAACGCCACATAAAAGGGCAGGTGAGTGTCGAGACTGGGGTGCCTCTCTCTTTCAACTCTGCCTACTTCAAACAGTGTGTGTCTGAAGATGACACCAGGCCCTCAGCACCACAAACAAAGGTGGTGCCACTACTGTCACGAAACAACGGAGACATTCTGTTCCTTACTGACACACACAAGTCTCTAAAAGATATGATAGGATTCTGGGGACAGTTTGAGGACAGTTTGGGGAACATATCCTGACATGTTGGCTGTTTTTATTTTATCCAAACACTGTTTTATATTCTGAGATACTGGAGAGGACCCTAACCAAAGTTTTGTAGCCTATAACACCAAATCTAACGACATAGTCTTGTGCTCATTATCATCGAGTAAAAGCAATTTGGACATGTTAACTATTTTTAGTGCTGGCATTTTTTTTTTACCACTAGACCCCGGTTTGGCATTTTACCAGCCTAAAACCAGCTTGTGTGAGCCAAGATGGTGAGGTGGCTTACTCTGAGCAGTAGCCTAAACACAACTCTGTGTGCTGCTAAAATAAATATTTAGAAATAGGATTGATCAAAAACTGTTTTCTCGTAAACACAAAGTGAGAATCTCTTTCATTGGTTACCTGCATCCTATAATAGGCCAAGCCAATAACAACTGTCAATGTAAAATATGAAATAAAATAATAAATGTCAGTGATTCCAATATCCAGTATATGGTTTTGTTTAGTTATGGTTTAGTTTTTTTGTTAATGTCGATTTAAAATAATGAAAGACACTTTAAACCCCAATAAATTAGGGACAACACAGTAGAATACGTTAAAAACATCAAAACGTCATGCTAAACATCATTTGTCTTTCATTTGCCCTATTGTGCTGGCTTTTTTAATCGAAGTAATGATTAATCTGGTTTGTTATCATTAAGACACACCTTCAACACACCTTCTACTAAATCATTCATTCAAACATAGCATTATCTATTGTCCCTAAAATGTCTTTGTGATAATTTCAAACTTATGTTGCCCTTCAGCGCTTGTCCTTGCAGATAGCGTTTAAAACGACAAGATTGTGAAAATAGAGCCTATAGATTATCTCCCCGGGACTCCACCTCAAAGTTAATGAGTCAGTGATATGGGAGCTGCTACCCCAGAATCATTGCTGTGTAGGCTGGTTGTTGTAGTTGGATTAGTTATCCTCTGTTATTCTCTTTCTATAGGGCAGAGGCCTCAGTGAGGCTCAAAAGTTGCAAGGGGAGGCTTACATAAGCTGCAAGTGACACTCGGAGTACAATAAGAGTACAACTGGAAGAGGATATAGTGAGCTAAGAGGTACAGTAGGCAACTTCAGATAATTGAGCAAGACTGAGTAAAAATTAGAAAGAGTAGAAACAGTGCTTGTGATGGGTTTGTAAAGAACAGCTTCTTGCATCTGATTGATTAAATATGACGTGGTTGTATGTTTCACATTTCTGCTCATAATCGCCCCATGCTCCAAAATTGCCCACTGCACCTTTAAGGGGGGAAACGAGGGAATCCTTCACTTTCCCCTTTTCCTAGCTTTCCTCCTCCCTCTCCCCGCTCGGCACAATCACTGATGTGGGCTCTATTGTGCAGGCGCTGGCTGGCCTCGGCTCTGGGCTCCGTTACGGCCTGACCACTGACCCACTCACCCGTCTTTTAAAGAGGGTTTGGGGTCACAGGTTCACAACAAGGTGACTCAACTGGGAACGACAGGCCGCATCCTATTTCAAAGGGCCCGCGTCTTCACCTTTTCCTCCCAAAACTCTCTCTTCTCCTTTTTTCTCCTTTATTTACTCTCCCATATCCCCCCCACCCCCACCCCCACCAACCCAGTCCTAATTAGCATAGCATCCCTGAGCGAGGATAACATGGAGGCTAATGGGGTTGGGGCCCCCGAACATGGCAGGGGCCAAAGCTTCATGTTTCTAACCACAGTCAGTGCCTGACCACATTTACATGGGCTGCTGCAACCAGAAGGAACAGAGAGCACTTCATGTTGAGTCACTCCTGTCGCCATTGGAAGTGAACCGGACGGAAAGGACATCAAGATGGTTGCTGGTGAGGACCGGAAGAAACCTGCATCCGGTGTATGAGGACATTTCTCTGGGACAAATGGTATAAAACTATAAAAGCATTTTCATCATACAAACAAACTGCTGTGACTGCATATATTCCAAAGGAGAATTGCTCATGTGGTCACGGCTTAGACATCACTCATACCATTCCGTGTCCACAGTCGGTCCCATCAGCCGGGGGCATGTGCTGTGTCCGACATCCCTTATGGTCGCCCTCTGCGCTTGTACACCACAGCCTCTTGCACTGTTTCTGTATAAAACAGTTAAGAGCAACGTGAAGAAAGGGCAACGTAGGACATAGGGCATTGTGTATAGTACTAAAGCTCGTCGAGGTTAGGCCCATAAAATGATTTAATGGTAACACAACGGTGAAATCCCCCCAACATTTTGATCTTGAGCACAACCAACTTAAACAACCACCTGGGTGTATGCAACGAGCGCTGTGAGATTAGCAACTCGTTACTTTCTAGCTAGCAGCCAACGTCAAATGAACTTGACAGGGCCATAATTGGAAATGGCAGCAGCCCCCCAACCACACACACACACACACACACACACACACACACACACAGACCCACATTTCCCTTTGAGGATGTTCAACAACGTCTTTACCAAGACACATTGTTAAACCTGGACAAAGCTAATTGACTCATAAAAAAGCTGTCAGTCATAAAGGTGGCTTATTAAAAGCAGCAGGGGTTGTAGTGTGTGTGAGTTCATTCACCATAAAGGTGAGGCACCTGTATGACGCCATGCTCTGGGTTACACTGGAGACACGGTTACAGGGACTCGTGTGTGTTTGTGATGCGATGTCTAAACATGTTGCTGCAACAGGTGTCATACAGAAAGCTGGTCCAGATGGTAGAAAACAGAACCACACTGTTATACAGTAATTCCCTTAGGAACAAAAGGGTCTAGCATTCATGTTAAGTTTGGATTCATGTAATTCACACAAAAACTGGTTTCTAATAATAATAATAAAGAAACAGTCTTCGAATGTAGAATGTAGTTTTACAAACATAATTATTTAGGCTTAATTGGCTAACGCGGAGCAGGGTGAAACTCCTGTAATATTTAACAAAGTCCATTTTCAACAGGGCAGTTGTTCTGAATTTGTAAATATGTGTTACTAATTAGCTAGCAGGCACAAATAACATGGGGTCGTGCACCGAAGAAGCAGGGACTCCCAGCCAGTCAGCAGTGTAACCGGATTCTAAAAATCTATGTTATATTTAAATATTTTATTTATATTTAAAATGTAAATTTCAATAAAGGCCAGCTTACCATGTAAGGGCAGACTTGCGAACCGGGTCCAATCATCAGTTCACACTGTCTGTTGGCGTTGTAGATTTGGCCTGGTAGGAGGGTGGGCATCTCATACGTTCTGCTGACGGGCTCGTCCAAGAGGCACTCTCCATAGCCGGTGCTAAATAAGGATACGTTTATGTACAGCAGATCAAATAGACAGTACAAAGCTATGCATTGGCATGTCAATCAGGTACATGAATCTACTGTATGTATCTATCTAAGCCTCTCTCTGTGTCAAAGACAAACAAAATCCTTTGGAATCATATAGTACCTCGATTCACTTTTCAGGAATTTGGAACAAAACCCCATTCTTGCCCTCAGTGGGCACCTTATTAGGTGAAAGGCTGAGTGCACCGTATGTAAACATTGTGAAAAGTTTACATGGTTCTTTCGCACATTTTCAAAAACGTAGGGTCATGAAATGAACTCTACGAAAGAACTTCCAACCATGACTGACTATACAGCAAGCTGGGGGCATCACAGTTTCTTGACAGCCCCCCAACACACTGACAGAGACAACAAAGGCACAGCTGGCCTGCATGTACAGTATGTTTCGATCGACAAGCTTCGCGGCCGTTTAAAAACCCCAAGGCCTTAGTCAAACAGCCACACTCATGTAGCCCTCAAAGGGCTTCTTCCTCATTTTGTTTACTTTTGCAATGTGAAAAAGGAAACCAGGGATAAGACCTGTAAAGGTCTGTAATGACACATGTCTGCACTGCTCTTACACATTTTGTCCAGGATTCAGCGGCGAAAACACCTGCGCCAAACATGCGCCAGCTGATGCGATGATCCCAATAATTACACAAGCTTATCCTGTCTTAGAGTAACCTGTCTTGTTTTTTTTCTCCTTTCAGTTCTATATTTAATCTAAGAAATCTTTGTCTTGTACCAGCAGAAACATCGACGAGGGTCTGGTAGGAGGGGTATGGCTGTGTTCATACAATAAACTAGTGGTGGAGGATAAGGACGATGAAAGCTATGAACAAGCCTGTCAGGGAATCATAAAGACAGTCCCATATTGAAGGATCTTTCACCAGCTGGTCATCTGTACAATCAGCACCCTGGAATGGAAGCTAATGGGATCATTATTAAAACCAGGGTGAATAAAAAGAAAGAGGAAGGCAGAATGTGGTCAGTGCATTTTTTATTAGTCATCCCCTGTTTTTTAATGGGTTGGCTATATGGAGCTGGTATAGTAGTTGATGACAAGTGTCTCTGTGTGGTGTGGTTATGTTTCCACACCTGGCAACCATTGTATTCACGTCTTCAAAGTGAATTTCCCTATTAAAGTCGAGCCTTGGATGCGTGTTTGTCATATGATGCTACACAGAAATAGGTTCCAGGGGGGATTACTGGGGTTTCTCGGTGCTGGCAGCGCCACGAGTCCTCTAGTGTATCACTTGTATGATTGCTGAGGAGAGCTGAATGACACAGCACATCGCTGCAAACAGTTTGATCAAACAGTGACAAGCTAACGCTGACATACTGTATCGCCGAGATTTGTTCCTGACATCATGTACCAATTGCCGAACACTGTACACTTCATAACAGAGATTTGGGGTACATTCTATATTCAATACATGTAAAAGACCATCTTGATTTTATAGAGAAAAAAGTATAGTTTTAGAGTGCCTGTACTTTGTTATTTGAGCGGTTAGACTAATTCCTGTGTGGGTTTTAACATCGCAATGGAAAATGACAGGGCTTTGCCACTACTAATGATTATGTGGTTTTAACACCCAGCCTACACAACAATTAGTGGGTGGCAAAAGTCAAAGATTTGCATTTTATTTTTTATATCAGGGCTTTGTGGCCTAAATCAACTGGCAGGGAGCCAGGGACTGAATGAATGGCTGCTTTATGCGTTCGTTGACAACGTAATCACGCCACACCACACAGAGACACTTGTCATCAAGTCTCAGGTGTGGAGGTTCAGTACACGTTATTACAGTGACAGCGAGGGGAGGGGTGAAGGAGGGAAGCCCTACAGCTTCTGAAAAGGGAGTAAGAGTGTATTGAGAGGCTGTGGTGTCCTCCAAGCTAAAACGGGTTGCAGGTTGGCGTGCTCTCCAGGGAGAATGGGCAGTCAAAAAACGCTGACGTACTTGACCAGGTCAGGCCGCTGAGAATGGGTGGTGAAAGTGCTAGCGTGGATCAATGCTTCTCATTGTTGGCCGGGGAGCGACTTCAAAAGCAGCTGGGCCTTACTTTCAAGGGCTCTTTCCCACCGCGATGGTGCCCAACTGAGAGAAAGAACCTAACTCGTTTCTGGGTCCCTGTGTATGTCATTGAAACATCAGACGCATGGTATTTCTGACTAAAACGCTACTTTAATTCAGTTCTTTACCAGCTCATCTGATATGGAAAAGGAAATATGTGAATGCAAAAATGATGGAATATTCTCCAAAGTGCATTTAACACCAAAATTCAAAGCCAGGCCAGTTATTGCAATTTAAGCCATAATCTTACAGAACAACAGTGGCTGTTTCCACTCTGATTAACTAATGGCTGTTCCCTGCAACAGACGGAAGGTTTAGCTCATAAGCAATGATGCTTGCCTCGCGCTCATACAGTACATAAACAGCACATCAGCAAATCATATGGGCCCAGCACAGCCAGTGCGGACCCTTTCAAATAATGAAGAGATTCATGGCGCTAGCGCTTGTCCTCGGCTGAATGTTCCATCCACTCATACTGTCGCTGAACTCCTCATGCGCTGGAAACTATGTGGAGCGTAACCTTAAAGCCCCCATGCGAGGCGTCGCCTAGCGCTGCTGTACCGAGCGCCATCTGGTCAACAACGCAGCCCTTTGTAAAGACCTTCACAATCAACAGAGGACGAGAGATCAAAGGGTCACGTCCAGGGAAAATCTAATTATAACTGACATTTCCCATCTTAAAGGGAAGGGCATTCGCCATTGGGATAGATTTTGGAACGGCTACACGACTGGTTGCCCCGCGACACGGGTTCTATGGGGGTTTGCACTCTAAATGACTGTTTGCCCAGCGTCTCGAGAGCAGGGTTCTGGTTGAGAGGAGAGACCGAATAGGGGCGGTGGGGATCAATCGCTCGGGTCAGCCAAGACTCCTGTTTGGAAAGACTCTCAAACAGGAAATACTGTGTCAACACCAGGCCGTAACAACTCAACGCGCTTTACATTGTGCTGACTTACTATATACTCAGAACTGTGAGAGGGATTGCAGAGGTTGGTGTGTAGCAGTATACGTTTAAAGATGCATTAGGCAATCTTGGAGAATTAGCAAAACTGTTACAAGAGCACAACTAGAACTAGATAGATAGATAGATAGCACTAGCAATGGATTTAACCATTGAGATGCAGGAAGGTATACAGATCCCAATTACGCCTGTTGGAGAGGTCTTCAGAAAGTCGGAAGCACTGTGCATGCACATGATTGTGATTGGTAGGGACAGGTACAGCAGGGAACATCTAAATAATCTGACACAGGGTGCTTCGTTGTTATTCTTACCTAAGTCTCCAAAGTTTCCTACTGCTAGCCTGGTAAAACCAATCCTGATTTTGCACGCACTTTATGACCTGTTTCGCTTTGCATAACTGGTAACTCTTCATTCAAATCCGTTTGTCACCCGGTTACAGAACGGTCGGCCAAACAGCTTCCAGGTGGTAGTTCAGTTGGTGCTGACAGAAATTAAGCACCTGTGTTCGGAAAATGGGTGCTAAAGTATTTATTGACACCTATTGGCATGGCCACTATAACAAACTACTTTGAATGGAGAGTTTCCTGACTGATGTAGAGGGGAAAACAAATCACGGAGGCTGAGCAGTCAAGCAAGTCATATTTACGAGTCAACTCTGACATTCCTAACAAAAAGCGATAGTTGAGACCCAAACCGGTACATACTCCAGAAACTCCGTGATGTACTTGCGACTGCACTTGGACCAAGACCAGGGACTGGTGTCATAGTTGAGTAGGGGAGCCATGACGTGGTACGGGTGCTTCAGACCTGCCTCCCGGCACTTTGGGTTGTCGTCATGAGGCATGTTGAACCTGGTGAAGGAGAGGGAAGGATAGAAGGAGGAACAGTGGGAGAAATGGACGGAGGGCAGTGGGAACACACACACACACACACACACACACACACACACACACACACACACACACACACACACAGTTTAGGGGATCAGTCCTTAGCTGGGAGGATTTATAATCTCCTGTGGATGGCCCCACACACAAACATAGGCCTCTGCCTCTACTTAAACAGACACACACCTATCTGTGAATACTGTCTTTCTACTGTCTTTAGAATCGCCTTCTTATCTTGATGTTGGTTTTGATAAACCTCCAGCCGCAGTACCGCAGATCACCTCTAGAGGTTCCTGCGGTCATTTGAGAAAGGCCATCTCGTCTATTAGCCTAAAGGCTTTCTTTAATCTGCAGTGCTCTACAAGGGCTCCCACTACCTGACACTGACTCTCCCAAACACTCCGGAGAGCTGCGCGCTCGTGAGCGCAGCGGCTAACCGCGCTGCGGAGCAGAGCCAACTGGCCACTCCAGCTGCTGCTGAACTTTAGCATAAACAGAACCACGCGAGGCGTAAGGGGAGAGGGGGGGCGGAGGGCAAGAAAGGGGTGGGGGTTGCGTTCCCCTTGTCCTAGTCTAACAGGCTACAACAGGCTTTTCTCCCCAAAATTGAGCGATGCACCACATATACTGTATATATGGCACTATAAACAGTATATGGCTTCATGAATGGAATTTAACACAAAAGGGGGGGGTGTTATCATACATAATTTCTATGTACTCCTCTGTTCCGCCCGTGATGGACAGCCTTGCTGTTGACAATACATCGTGATACTTCGTATTACAGAGTCAGTCATATGTTGTGAGTTGGTCATGTGGCACCAAAAACAGTCACTGATGCCTTTTTCCCGTTCACACACGTGGCAACATTTACCTGTTGTGGAAACACTCCCTGAGCCAACGGTATGTTATCATAACACGGCCATTACACACCAGTTACGCAGTATAGCATGACGGCACCATGACAGTTTGTTTACACACTTTAGGTTGCATTATGGTTATTGAGGTAATATGTGAAACGGGGCTAGGGTCAAGTCAGCTAAACCTCTTCCTCTCACTATCAAAGACCAAGCATTTGTTTTTTAAGGGTTAACTCCCAGAGCCATACAGTAAGGCATTAAGGCTGGCATGTTATTAAAATCCCCGTTTTTCATTTTATTATGTTTTGCACCTGCGTCTCCTGCACCGCCCTACGTCCCTTGATAAGAGGGCTTTTGTTAGGGCGGCCTTGGAGGTGAAGGGGGGGGGGGGGGGGGGGTGGGGGGTTTTACGGTGGGGCTTGGGGCCACGGCAATTACTAACAAATGGCCCAGCACAGGGGGTATGGTTGAGGCGGCCAGGTGG
>JAOEHI010044226.1:0-19192 GCA_025447815.1 Percopsis transmontana
AATTCATACTACCTTAAAAATGGGGGTGTTTTGGCTTTTTTGTTTTTTTGGTTTTGGGGGTTTTTTTTTTACCCCCCCCCCCCCCCCCCTTTAAAACTTCTAACTTAATTTCCTCCTCTAGAGGCATGCTAATTGATCGTGGCTTAAACTACAAACTAAAAAGTTTTCTCATTTGCAGGTAGTGAGGGGGGAATGTATGGCTATTGATTATAGGGGAGGGGGGATTGGCCAGGGGAGCGGGCTGGCCTGTGACAGAGTGACTTGATTTTCTGGTGGCAGGGGACCACAGCAAGAGCAGGAAGTACTATGTTAGCTTAACACACAAAGTATCAAGACATTAAAGCGATTCATCTGCAGCGTAAATATTGTAGGGATTACTTACTGAATATGCCCCCTGTGCTTGAAACCAGTGTTACAAAAACATTGTTGTTGCAGTTTGAAAGAGCGCATCTCACTCCGGAGTGGCTCACATTGCTCTCTACTCCTCCCTAATGTAGCTTTTTGGCTCACACTGTTCTCTACCTCTCCCCTACGAGGCATGCCCCTTTTGAGCACAGTTGTGGTTCAAAAAGAAAACAATGAGCTGGAGTGGAAATTTACAATTCAGGGGGCACTACAACACAGTTACCAAAAATACCTTTAATCTCTGAAATTAAATCCTCTCTAAAGCAGAGTTCGGAGACTGGCATAAAACAATATATAACCTCTTTGTTGCTATGTGGCCTGGGCATCTAAAATGTGTCCTGGTAGACAATCCTTAACAAAACAAACTCATTTGATAGAAAAACACAAGCAGCAGAACCCTGCTCCATCATTACTAGAAAAAATAGAGAGGGACTCATTAAAAAATAAACCAAGTGAACAAAACACAGGTATCACAAGTACCTAAACTTCTCAGTTGACAAAACACAAGTACCTAAACTTCTCAGTTGACTCAGTTGAAAGATAACACTTCAGAGGATTAGACTGATTTATTGAGATATTTCAGGAGATAAACCTACCTGATCTCTTCGGTATTTCGCTGTATCAGTCTGATCAGCTTAATGCCTACAGCAGACATTTATATCAAGCAGCATCTCGTGAGAACAGCGGTTACCTCAGATAGCTAATAGTGAACGAGGAACCTCAGATACTAGTATAAGGACTAATAACATACATATGTATACACGCACACTTGTGCACATATTATGCGTCTATGTGCAATTTATGCACAAGCATACGTGTGTGTGTGTGTGTGTGTGTGTGTGTGTGTGTGTGTGTGTGTGTGTGTGTGCGCCCTTACCCTGTGTGCATCATTCTCATGGCCTCTACGTCGCGGGTCCAGCTCTTCGTAGGCTGGCACCATGCCCTCTCTCCTCGCCTGTTGGTACTCTCTACGGAGCTGCTGGATTCGGTCCACACTGCTACACACACACACACACACACACACAGGGAAGACACAAACATGGTATAATATGCTACGTGTATAAGCTAGTATAAGAAACAAGCACTGCGCCTTTAATTCTATTAAAAAAATTGTCGAACGAAAAAGTTGTCCACTTTTTCACTTGCTCCTGATTTGATTGACACCCACTGGAACCGCCTCTATGACAAACGCCTTTGAACCATACCATAAAGACATAATATGTGAAACACTTTCAAATATAGTTTGCATAGAGATGCATGCAGATGTCTTTTCCTGTCAAGTTTGGATGCACCAATCCCTTTGCTTTCGCTTATGAATTCTATCTTACAGCTCAGTCACCCCATTATCACCCCGGTATAAAGTGCTCTGAGAATTCCGCCCGACACGGCCACCAATCAGGGGGCTTATCTGATTGTGAGGCAGCCAATAGGATCTGCTTATTTCTCTTAGTTATTTTTCTGGTCTCAACCTTAAGATGTGTGTGAATGGAGAGATAAACACTTGACAGATATACCTGCGCCAAAATGTGGACACACACACACACACACCAAAATCTGAAGATTGATTTGTGTGCTCTGTCTGTAACTATTTTTTTCTCTCTTTTACTTACTCTCTCTTTCTCTACAGCAAAACACAAGCAAACAAAAACATCAATCTTTTCAGATTTTTTTTTACCCCCTCCGTCAACGAAGGACACATAGCTTAAGAAAATAACACACATGTACAGTACACACAGACACACACACATGCAAACACACACACAGACAAAACACAATCATTTGTTTTCCATTTATTTTGCTCCATCTCTGTCTCTATCTTCTCACAGCCCTGCCTGTCTCCGAAGCCCAAGGTAAACAACAGTTTGTCTTTGGGGTCCATCACCATATGCGAGGTCACACAGGTTCAAGTGTTAAAAATACACTTACTCTGCTCTGTGCTAAAGGCCCAGCATGGGACCCACAGCGTGACAGAGAAATTACACGGAATTCTATTTATCTAAGTGTGTGTGTGTTTGGAAATCCCCCGTACCAAGCAACAGAGACAATCACACACTTATTAATGCCTGGCAAAGGGCCAGACATAGACACAGATGTGTACATTTGAACAATAACAAATGCGTGTGCAAGACAAGAGATATTCAGTAGTCGATATTCAATCTGTCCTACGCAGCCAGCAGATAATAGATTAGATTAAACACAAAACGCTGACTTGGTCATTATTTAAAATCATATTAGTGACTGGAAGACTGTGTTTTCTGTGGGGGTGTGGATATCTCAGTGTCTGGACATCAAGAGTGCCAGACATTCCATGGGAAATAACCCCAATCAAGCCAGTCTGCGTTACAATTAAATGCTAATGCGCTAGCTAGTACAATGTTGGTGAGTAGGATGCCTACAACAAATGTGGGAAACAGCAGATTTTAGTGCTAGTTTGGACACTGATCCTGAACAGTTCCTGAACACATATATAGGGGCTACACTGTATTTCCCTATTGTGTAATTATTTACTAATGAATATTTACTAAAAGAGGTTAAAACTATATGGAAAACAGCCCAGTACTATAACAATAGCACCACTTATTTCATAGATATAAATGTTGTAACAATGCAATATCTATGTCTGTGTTGTGATCAAATGTATGCTAGATAACTTAAAAAATGTTGCTACTGCTAAATCTATCAAATATCAATATAACAGACACACAAATAGATTGATCTCGGCATTATACAAAACACCATTTGCACAAATACATATTTTATTATTCTTGTAGTTTTCTTGTACATTTCTTAGAGTAACAATAACATGCTAGTCTGTGTGCTCTTCAAAGTACATTTTACATTTCATTTAAGATGTTCAATAGAGCCGTGCCCTGCCTGCTGGGGCGGACACATTCTGTAGAGATGGAAATTACATTTAGACTTTGAATGGAACACATTATGTGAGTGTGTTTTTTGTGTAAGGATGTGTGTGTTTCTAAAACACAAGATGGTCCATTCTGTGTGTGTGTGTGCACCGTAAGTACCCTATTGTAGGCAGAGAGAGCTGTGTCAGCATTAAGACTATATACTGTCTAGAGGGAGTGCTAGATGGAGTCAGGGTACACACACACACACACACATACACACACAGCAGGAACACGCTTTCTGTGAAATATTTACATTCAGTTCATTTCTACTGTAATTCTGTAATATGCTCAGTCGTCTATCGATACTTTACTCAATATTATAGTTTATTCTATTCTATTTAAATACATATTTGGTTCAGATTCACCTGGGTGGTGTTTTGTTGTGCTGTGTTCCAGCCTGTGTACTATAGCTGATGTCCCAAGGAGTTAGAGAAACATTTTATAACCAACCTATTTTTCTTTCTCTCGCTCTGCTTCAATCCACTGTCAGAGGGCCCGCGAGAATAGGGCGTTAAAATGTATGCATTCATCTTCTGTTCGCATACACACAAAAAACACAGGTCTGCTTTATACAATTTATGGCTTCGAATAAAAGTAAGAGTATGAGATGGGAGAAAGCAAAAACAAACAATAAACTTGGATATACCATAAACACAGACGGGCACACGCACACATACAGAGGCATACAGTGCATTCATGTGACCTCAGCCCGGCAGCCATTGATTACTACTTGGAGGAACAAGTGCTCTGTAATAAAAGCAGACTGGAATGACTTCACTGTTTAACAAGCTCTGTGTCATTAAACAACAAGAGGAACAATCTAACATGCTAATATGCCTTCACACCGCAGAAGAACAGAAGGATACCCTACTTTTAGTATTGGTGGGAAATCTCATTTGAAGACTCGGACCCTAGTGAAGGATGAGCAAACGTGAAATATGGTTTTAGGTTCAATTTTGCTACAAGGTAGACTTTAAAATGAATGTAGAGCTAAGCCTAGAAATTTCAATTGACATTCTGATCCTATCAGCATGTTTATTAAAGCATTATTATTTGTGGATCCGATCTAGTCTTTTCTCTCTATTATTATTATACTATTTCTTACTTTTATGCACATGCGCACACACACACACACACACACAAACGCACACACACACACACACACAAACGCACACACACACATAGAGCGAAGCAAAAGGTGATCAATCTTGTGCTCTTGTAACATCACACCAATAATAATTCTATTAATGTTTAAAATCAGAAGCAGCTGTTATTAACACTACCATTAATAATGCAGCACACCATTCCATTAATGACACTGAGAGGTATACCCTCAGATATATCAACGCCTGTAGCCAGGGAGAACATAGTCGTCAGTCAAGACCATACGTATTTACAGACCTTGAGATTAATAATGGCTCCACGCGAAACAATGTTCAAACCGTGGTTTGTGATAAGTCACCGGATGTCAACAGTGTCATTCATAATCAATGGCACGACAAGCAATCAGCCCAACGCGGTATTAACACAATCAAAACACCCTCTGGGTGAAGCCGTGGCCAGGTAACTGTGACGGGAATAATTTGATGGTGTATTTTAACTTCGCAGAGACGCGTGCCCCGCAGGGAGTACGTGGCAGGGGGCCGGGTTAAGAGTCTTTGGATGATAAATCAAGCGCACCTCAACTTGATCAAATATAGATGAATGTTTGGTTCCGGCCAGGTGTGCTTGGAGCAGGGTGCCTAACCTGTCATCAATAACATCATGAATAGTTAAAAGGCAATACTGAGTGATTGGTCAAATCCATTACCAACACCGTATCCTTGTGTGTGTGTGTCCTGTAGTGTAGACTACTGTAGAAAAAAAATATATATAATATACTGAATATGGTAAGGGGGTTACTGAGAGTGAGAGAGGAATTTGTTATTAATCACATCATGCAAGAAATAAACTATGTTTCTTGTAGTTTTGTTTGGTTGTATTCTATTATTGTGAACGGTACAGTACTACCATAAATTGCAAGCTTTCGTGTATATTACGATAAACAATCATAGCTAAACTTGCTCATATCACCCACCCCTACCACGTATCTATTAATCACAGCGAGAGATTATTATATTTAATAGCACGGCAGGTGGAGGGTAAAGCTTTATTTTATAGATATAAATGGTGCAACAGTGCCTAGGTAGACGGGCAGTCTGCAAACCGGGTTGGTTAAGCTTTGAGTACACTTCCAGCAGCTGAACTATGAAAGGCGACTGTCCGCAGAGCATCAAGCACGACGTTCACGCACCTTTCTCTAGTTTTCGACACCGTGTGAGCCACTTACAAAGCGCAGAGAGAGAGAAAGGTGAAAACAGACACAGAGATTGTGACAGGGAAAGAGACGGGGAAGACGGTGGCTTCAGTGCTCTTTTAAAAGGGACGTCCTGGAACTGAAAGGTTTCATAAATCACAGACAAAGGCTTAGGGTCAGTGAAACACACACACACACACACACACACAGGAGCTATGTAAATTCACCCACATCAGCAGCATTATTTACCATGTAAGCCACCCGCAGAGAGACAAACAGACAGCCACACACACAGGTGATATATAGCCTCCTCTTAGATGTGCCACAGGGGGAAAATGTCAGTCAGACCCTCCCTCACATAAGCTTCAATTGATTTATCACATCAGGGCGAGTCTGTGTGTGTGTGTGTAGGGAGGTGTAGCAGAAGCGGGTGCGTGGGTGGGCTCAGGGAGTAAGAAGAGCCTTTATCTAAGATTTATATGCTTTCTATAGATGGAGAAATGACCATTTAGAGAGTGTGTGTGTGTGTGCGTGTGTGAGTGAGTAAGTGAGTGAGTGAGTGAGTGAGTGAGAAAGCCTATGCTGTATTCCACCTCTGGAAGGTACAAAGGCGACTGAAAATCTGACTGATTTACTCATTGACACTACAGCTGAGCAGCTACAACAACTGCAAAAACGAAGAAGAAAAAGAACGAAGTCAATGCAGGGGGTGAAGTAGGAAGTCCTTTCACTCAACAACACAAAGTCATACCCGCCATTTGGAAAATCAATGAAGCTTGAAAAGACAAACTGCGATTGATTCAAAAGCGTTAGAAGCAGCAGAGATATGGATGGCTCTTTCACTCTATTCAAGGAAACTAGGATACTTTACTTTCATTCCCACTGATGTGAAGTCATGATAGTCGAATCGATACGCCAAACCATAACGTCTTTGAATAGCGCTAGAGATGCCAGAGTTAACTTACGGACGACTATATTACCATTTTCAAGGCAAAACTAAATAAACATTGCCCTTTTTAATTAAACCTCCTATCTGAGGCTGGACTCCCAGTTCAGGACACAAAGCATATTGATTAATTTGCAATTAGGATTATTAAAACAATGTGCATTTAGGACCTTACACTATTTGCCAAAGCTCTACTAGGCGGACCAGCAAAACGTCCAATTTTCAGCAAATGTAAACAGAACATGCTAATTAAAGAACCGCGAGAGGTCCGACACAAATCGCAAGGCAATATAAACATCTCCTTGGATCACTGGGGTCTCCAGTCTACATTCACTAGACAAGACACTAGACCTTTTATAATATCAGTCTAGTTTTCGCTGCTGAATTGGCAAAACATGTAGCTGGAGTAACTTCTAGCTGCAGACCCAAATAAGCCTCTCAATGGGCTGAACCTGACGGAATGTGTTCGGGCACATATGATGCGTAATACCCTCAATGCAGACCGTATGACAGCAATAAGACAAACCACAGTCAATATGGACGGGGGGAGTTTAATAGGGAAATTGAGTCTATTGACTCATGATGACAAGATGGGATTTGTAGTCTTCTGTGGTCCACAAGGCCACACTTCTCACATCTCAGTGTGTGCTGCTGTTAAGACGAGTGCCTGTGTGTGGGTGGGTGGGTGGATGTGTGTGGGTGTGGATGTGGTTGTGTGTGGGTGGGTGTCCTCAAAGGATCAGATGCTAGTCGATGGTCTCTCCTCCTCTCACTTTTTTGCTTCTGTCTGCTATGGATTTACCGCGGGTATTAAGATTTGTCGTTACGATCCGTCATTCCCTCGCTCCTCTCGTCTATCCATTTTCCTCTGTCATATTCATTTCAACGAACCTGTTTTTTCACGCGAAGATAAGAATTAATCACACTTCTGTCACTCCGACTCTCTGCGCCATTTCCATTCCGGACGATTCTCCTAATTCCTCAATGTCCGTCACCTCAATCCATCTACCTCTTTCCAATCTCTCCATCTTACCCCAGCATATTAAACGGAAAAAAATGATATATAAATAAAAACATTTCCGCCCCATTTTGCATCCGTCCATCACCACTTCCATCCCTCTCCCGTCTCTCCTGTCATTTCAGTCCATTCTCCAGCTCATCTCCATATTTCCTGCCCTCCCTCCATCCTGTGGTTTTGACCCTTACTCCATCCTCTCTCTCCCCCTTCCCAATTCCCCTGGCCGGTGCTTCCCTATAATTAGCTGACGTTTCCGCTGATGAAGTTTGACAAGAAAAGATCACCAACGCAAGGGGCGAGGGAAACCAAGGAGAGGGGGCATGAAAGAAGGTGGGAAAGTGGGGGGTATTTGTGAGAGAGCGAGGGAGAGAGAGAGAGAGAGAGAGAGACTATAAAGTGTGTATGTGTGTGTGTGTGTGTGTGCGTGTGCATATGTCAGGTGGCTCTCCTCTCCTCCCCAGGCTAACAGGAAGTGGCACGTGTTTTTAGAATGCCGCTGACAGGAAATGACAGTGCTGGTTAAGCTCTGCCACTTAAGCAAGCAAAGTAATTAGCGCTCTATCGACTGCCATAACATCATTCAGACTAGCTGTCCAAATGTGTGTGTGTGTGAGTGTGTGTGTGTGTGTGTACACGGAAGGAGACAGCGACCCACAGCCGGCAAAATGGTTGGCATGCCATCGCATGAACAATTAGTTCAACTGTGTGTGTGTGTGTGTGTGTCTACAGGTGCTAAATTGCTCAAATAACATTGGTAAGAGACTTATCTGTGAGGAGGAGAGAGAGAGAGAGAGAGAGAGAGAGAGAGAGAGCGAGAGAGAGAGAGAGAGAGAGTTTACCACCACTACAGGTGTTAAACTGGTTGGCATAAAATCATTCAGACAGCCTGTCTAGGGCAACCATGCCCACTGGGACAAGGCTAGTTATGCTAATGGAGCACTAAGTGCCTATTTTTCTCTCTCTATCTCTCTCTGTCTGTTTGTAATCGTGTGAATCATATATTGTTGCATTATATAGCCTACATACCTTACACATATATTTATTATAGTTTTTATACACCACTTAGAAAAAGACTAATTCTTTAACTTCAACAAGTGGCAATGCAACCAACCAGTCTCATATGGCCCATCCGTTTACCTGCCTCTGAAAGACTATACTGGGATCACACACACACACACACACACACACATTTTAGAGCGAATGTCCTCCGACAACCCAGCCTGTCTAATTGGATCTATAAAATATAAGTGCACTTAAAGCACAAAGAAGTAATTGCTCCTACACATCACCATGCTCCGAGACGCCACGACGGACGGACCAGAAAATAGAAGCCTGTCGAGTGCACGCATTACATGTGTATGCAAGTGTATGCGTCTGTGTGTGACCTGTGTGTGACCGTGCGTCCCTGCGAATGCCCTCTGCGCATGTCCTCTGTGCATGTCCACCGCGCAGACGGGTTTTCAATGAGAACTTCTTCATACAAATGCGAGAGGCAGAAATGATAATTGAGAGGAATATAGAGCGAGTGGGAGAGAACAGAAAATAGCCTTTTGAAAGGAGAGAGAGAGAGAGAGAGAGAGAGAGAGAGAGAGAGAGAGAGAGAGAGAGAGAGAGAGAAAGGGATGAGTGCCACTTCAGCTCTGTCTCTTATTAGCCGGGCTGAATCAGCCGCTAAGAACGCTGGGGGGAACAACACACTGGCCTTTTCTCCCCTCTCTCCTTTCTCTCCATCTCTTCCCACATCTCTTTCAGCATGTCTCAGGTGCCCCCTCGCTCCGGCATTTCTGTTTGTCCATTTAGACTTTTTCTGCCCCCCCATCTCCCCGACTGCTGGATTATCACCTTCATCTCTCTCTTTTCTTCTTCCCCTATCACTCTATTCCTTGCCCCTCCGCCCCGCCTTCAAGAGAAATGCCATGCGAGGCTCCTCGCTCACCCCTTCCGCTCCTTCACCTCCCTTCTGCCTGACCTTCCGTTTGCTCCTGCCCTCGCTCTCTCTCTCTCTCCCCAACTTCTGTCGTTTTACCCTTTCGGTACTTTCAAATGGCAGACCACCCTCCAATGCCTGTTTTTCTTTTAAATTCTTCTCCTCCCCCCCACGCTCCTCTCTCTCCCTCTTGTCAGACATCCTCCCAACAAGTCCTCCCGCCCTTAATTCCTTTGTAATGCTTCTCTTACCCAAAGACTATGTTTAAATTAAGTTTGGCATCAAACAGAAAGCAGCCCTACTCGTCTTGTCTGTCTTTTTACATTTTATACCGTCATCACTTTTTATCAAAGTTGGATGAAAAAAAACTATATACACAAAAGCTTGCCCCGTCAGTTGCCCCGTCCTAAAGGGTACAACAATCCTAACTATAATTGGCCAAAATAACTCAAAACGTGTATATGTGCATAAAGGCTTTAGCAGTTTAATAGAGAAAATTAGCCTGTTCACCATGCTAGAACGGTCCACAGGAGGTCCATAGTAAATGGGAATGGTAATTCCGAAGCCATTCAGATAGGAATATTGCTGTATTTTAGGAATATTGTTTTATTCCAAAAACAAACAAAACATCTGCGCACACACGCATACAAAAACACATGTATAAAAGTAGAAATGCAATGTGTCTCACACAAAAGCACTAAGAGCCCACAAACCCACAACCGGACCGACCTGCCTATTTACCTCAAATGACCCCCTTTCTTTTCCCACCCAACAAAGCCCAGTCTAATTCCCTATTAGAAGAGACTCTAATGGAGAGAATGACTCTTAGGCCGAGCTACCAGGCACTCACTACAGCCTGCATGCGTGTGTGTGTGTGTGTGTGTGTGTGTGAGAGTGTGTGTGAGTGTGTGTGTGTGAGAGAGAGAAAGAGAGAGAGAGAGAGGGAGAGAGAGAGAGAATGTGTATACCTACTTACGCCTGCACAGAAGTGTGTAAGTGGGGGGGGGGGGTGAATGTGTGTGGCACTCACAGACCTGAGAGAATGTCTGATTAATTAACAGCTAAGAAAGAAAGCCTCTCCAGTGACCAGCCAAGCAATACTAAAAGCCCCTCCGCCTCTCTCTCTCTCCGTCTCCCCCCCCCTCTCTCTCTGTCTTTATCTCCATTTGTTCGGCTGGACTCTCAGCCTCGCTCTAATTCCAACTTTGCCCTCATTTAGTTAATGTAAAACACTGAGATGACACTGCCAGAGGGAGGCAGGAAGGGATGAAAATATGAAGGGTTACTGGCGACAACAGCAGAGTGCGTATCTGGGAGCCAACGGGGCTGTTGTGTTTAGCATCTGAGGCGCTCTGGGCAGGCAGGCGTGCTCTGTTCAATGGCAGCGACAGTCCATTCTGAGATGAGTGGGGCTGCACTTTCTGCTTGTACACAGTGGAGCACAATTACTCTGTGTGTCTGTACGAGCCCACCCGCTCCCCCCTGCTCCCTCTTCTCGAGACCTGGGAAGATTTAATCTTTTGTTCCCACTACGTTTCTTTCATGTCCATTTATTCATTTAATTCATTCATTCTTTTTTTCTTTCATTTCTCTCTCTCTCCCACCCCCTCTCTCCTTTCTCTCTGGTCTATCAAAGCTGATAGACTAGAGAGTCTTCTAATTGGAGGAGTGCTGGAGGTCGTGGTTGTTATGGTTACCTTGAGCAGGGGACACATAGGGGGTTCGGGGTGAGTTGAGGAGGAGGAGGAGCGAGGGGATGGGGACCACTTGAGAAAAGTGAGGGCAGCACTCATCCAAGGCTGGGGTGTCCACTTGAGAAAATAGACCCTCTGTGTGTGTGTGTGTGTGTGTGTCTGTCTACAGAGGGAGTACAAGGACTCCCACCATAAGAAGCTCCTCAAGAGCTCTCTCACTCTCTGCCTTCCTATTCCCTCCATCCCTAGCTCTGCCCGTCCTACTGTATGTTCACCACTCCATCTACACATGGGATACACGGCAAACAAAAGCACCCTATTTGCCTTATTCCCCATACCGAATCTGTGCGTTTGTGTGTGTATATTAAGTGTGGGGTCTGCATATGCCTGTGTGTTTTTAAGCGTGCGATAAAAGGGTCTGTATATAACTCCTCCATGCAGGAGTAACAGAGCTGGGGTGCCCTTTTGAATGGAAGGCGCTCTGCTAGTTTGGAGGCAGACAGGGGCACAGTATTAACTCTGTCTCATTTAATGACTGGCCTTTCTTAATAAACCTCTGCAACGCTATGGTGCCCATAGATAAATGTCATCATTTAGCACAAACACACACACACACACACGGCTACGCAAGCACAACATAGATTTGCAAGGTAAGTAAGTGTCACATTGTTTTATAATGTGGCTTTATCAAGCAAATACTTTTCTGTGCACTCATCTTAAAGGGACAGTCTGGGTGATGATTTTATCCTATTTTACACTCTCCTGTGATATTGTTTGTAATTATGAAGCCCCTGTGGATTAATAACCTAATGAAGTTTTGGCCCCCAAATGTCCGATATGTTACAGAAACATACACATTGAGTAACAATATGTCAATGTGCAACATCAAATTATGGACGACGCCCGTTTTCCATATACATTCTCATTTCGTATGCCAGGATAGCTACTCTCTGGTCGAGCATAGCTACTGATGGCCTCAGCCAGCGTGTAGGTGTGTGTTCAGGCTCTTCTGCAGTGTGTGTTGTGAGCCCCTGCTGATTAATGGTGTGCTCTTTGTTGCGCTATAAGCCATATCATTTATTATACATATCCCCGCACATCTCAAAGGAGACTTTCTGCATTTATGACCCTCTTTATTTGCTGTGTGTGTGTGTGTGTGTGCTTGCCTGGATATTTATGTATCTGTGTTGCGGTTTATATTGTCCATGTTTGTCAATGCATCCTGTCTTCTACTATATACAGAAGAGGGAGCAGAGATCCCAATGGATATAGCTAGATAATATAACTCTGGGTGTGTGTGTCTTCACTGCTCTGCTGAAGTGCTGATGGAAAAGCAGTCCTCGGTGATTTGGTTATCTTCGTTACACACTTGCACACCGCCGCTTCAGCCTCCCCTAACACACACACACACACACACACACACACACACACACACTACTTTCCCTGGCACCATCGATTACGGTAAGCCAATGACGGAGCTCCGTTCCATGCAAATCATCAACTGCCAGGAAGTGTTCATGAGCAAGCAGCTCTACAGACAGTAGAGCTCTGTCACTCCACCACATACATCCTGTACACATACAGTACACTGAGACGAGGCCTGATAGATGATAAAGAACTCTCTCTTATGTTGGTGCGTCGTCGTATACTTTTCTAAAAATGATATAGACAGTCCTAGAGGGTGGTGGGTAGGGCCTGGAACACAGGTCTTGACTCTCTGACTTTCTAGAGAGAAAATAAACGCAGGCAGCCGATAGGTGAGGGAAAAAAATACTCCCCGAAAAAATCTCTAGAATGCCTCAAGCTGACTATCAAAGGCGTGTGTGTGTGTGTGTGTGTGTGTGTGTGTGTGTGTGTGTGTGTGTGTGTGTGTGTGTGTGTGAGAGAGAGAGAGAGAGTACAGTCTATACAGAAGTGACCTGTGAATGACGGTTAAGGCGGAGAATGTCTCACTCACTCTCTCTCTCTGGGGCGAGTTTAGAGATATGAATGATACACATTTAGCCCTGAGGTGAATTTTTTTTTCTCCTTTAATGCCGGGATATAAACACACACACACACACACCCACACACACACACACACACGCGCACACACAGGCAAGTCAGGCAGAGGGCACGGGGAAGGTGAACCCCTACTTAGACAGGAGGAAGAGAAATGTGGATGTCAGCAACATAATCTCAGAGCAGGCAGGAAATAGAGAGGGATGAGTGAAGAGGGGAGCAGGGCAGAGAGAGAGAGAGAGAGAGAGAGAGAGAGAGAGAGAGAGAGAGAGGAGAAAGAAGGAGGAAAGGGGAAACAAAGGGATGAGTAGAGAGGGGCTAGGGAGAGAGGAGGAAATATCTTTTATAAATAGGAGATAGGACAGAATACATTAGAAAAGGACAGAGCCTTATAAAGACATACAGAATAAAAAAAGAGCATTATAGAATATAACTTAATATAATATATTATCATATATTAATTTAATAGAATGGATTATCATAGATTAGAGCATAGAATATAATTTAATAGAATAGATTAGCATAGAATACAGCATATAATATAACACATCGTAAGAGAACTAGATAAAATAGAACATCAATGAATGGAAATATAGAATAGAATATAAGCAAATAGAATACCAGAACAGGCTTATTACCTGTCGCTGGCTGTCGGGGGCACAGGAGGGGAAGCGGTCCCAGCTCCTCTGGGTTTATTGACTTTGGCGTACAGCCCGTCCAGGGGGTCTCCGTCTGGGGCCGCGCTGGTGATGCTGCCATGGTTCCCATGGTTTCCGAGAGCCTGGAAGGCAGGGGGAGGGCGCTGGGGGGAGGGGGTGCGGGCGTGCGCGTGGTGGGGCGCGTACGGGGGCGACTGAGAGAGCAGCCGAGGGCTGGCGGCCGCATCGCGCTCCCTGAAGGAGTGGATGCGGGCGTAGTTGGGGTCCGCATCGTCGTCCTCCACGTTGGGGTAGCGAACCCCGCCCCCGCTGCTGCCCCCTCGCTGGTCCCTGGACTGAAGCTCACGCAGCTCCGAGTGCTTGGCCTCGATCCTGCCCCGCAGACACAGACAAAGAGGCGACTTGAAAGAGTACAGATGTACAGTAAACAGCCAGCCAGTCAGGATGATACCTAAAGCCCTTCATTGCAGCTACAGTAGTAAGGGTTTATAAAGAGCCACTATTTAAAAACAACGTTTGTGTGTGTAAACGCGGCCTTGTTGGGTGGGCTAACAAAGGCACAGTAAGTAATGACTAGGTATACCGCATTGAAATGCTGAGAAGAATGAAAGAAAGGTTTGAAGGAGCGGTTAAGATAATAGCTTTCAGGGGAAGAACCCTTCATCAGCACCCCCACATAAAAGAAGACAACAAAAAAAAAATAGGCGCCATTATAGGCCTAAAATGACCATGGATCACATTGTGTTTAATGTATACAGGCAACTGCGTCCCTGGTTGTATTTCATGTTTCACGTAAACAGGCCCCGTCTTGCTGAGTAGAGATGCTAACTGGTGATCCAGAGAGATTTCCCCTCAGCTGCCCAAGTACAACCTAAAATTCACGTGTTTTTCCATGACAAACCATGACTAAAAACTAAAAATTTAACTGTCAGAGTGCCAGAGAACTTTAACGTCTGCCTAGAAAATCCCCCGATTTTCCATGAAGTTCCATGACTAGTGTGGACCCTGGGTGCCCCGAACACACCCCACACACAACCCCGCATCTGTGCTGAGAGCAGCAGCATTGCCTTCAGAATGTTCCCCACCTCTCTCTCTCCTCCCTCATCCTGTCCAGCTCATCGTCGGTGAGAATGTCCGACTTCTGCCTCTGCAATGCCGCCTTCTTCTCCTCTTTCCTCTTGCCAAACCTGCGTGTGAAGAGAGAGTTTGGTAGAATAGGAAAACGAGAAGCAGCCAGAATGAATAATATTCTCAAAGTACAGTAAACATTTAAAGGCACACTCCTTAATTATGTAAAAGTCCCCCCCCAACCCCCCAACTGTCCACAAGGCTGTGGGAGGCAGTAGGGGGAGGGGTCCAGAACAGTGTAAGCCTATGAAAGCTGTAGGGGGAGGAGTAGAGAAGGAGTGCCCCTTTAAGTTATTCACAGTACCATTGTAGCCTGAGGAGGCTACAATGGTACTGTAGCATGCTATTCACTGGTGACTGACAGTGAAGCTACACTAACACTACACTAACACCATCGGCACAATGGTGGCTAAATCCACACCCACGCTTTCACTCTGGTTTGGACGCACAGAGTGACGTCATGGCAACGGCGTGCGCTGTGTGATTCAGCGGGACTGCTGGAGACAGTGCCTCTGTGAGCGTCAGGCCTGATGGTGTGTTGACATGATTAATATCCATTCCTCTAACACACACAGATAGGGTGCGTGTGTGTGTGTGTGCGTGTGTGTGTGTGTGTGTCTGTGTGTGTGTGTGGCGGGGGTGGTAATAAGCGCAGCTACGCTCACTGTATCAATGTCAGGTGAAATGTCAACCACACCCTCGAGGCCTACCAACTGATAACATGGCACGTGCCCAGTGTAGCAGGAGACTCACTAATACGTATGAATATTGCCACACAAAAAACCCCGGTGTCACTCAGTTAACACGGTAAGCAGAGGAACACTGGCTACAAAACACACACACATAACCACACTTATGCAGGCACACATGGGCCCGTCTTCTGCTATCATAATGGCTCCAGCCTCAGCCTTAATTAAATGCTGGTGAACAACGCTCCACTTTAAGTGCCCGCATATCAATACGTAAACAGCGGCAGTCAATACTGCATTCGTGTGTGTATCTGCCAGCGTGGTCAACGCTAAGGGGCCCACTCAGCACTACTACACACTGAAAAAAGTCATTACCTGTCCATGACCATGAATCACACAAATGCACGCACACACACACATACACAATGACTACAACTAAATGGACGTCACCTCATTGACTGTAATTGAATGATGATGGCTGCAGAATATGCGGAGGCACTGACATTTGCTAATGAGAACTCAACGAAATACTACCTCTCTGTCAGTGGGGCAGGGTACTTTACATACATGCCATTTAAAGGTATTGGGATTGGTAAATGGGACAAACTTTTCCAGTATATTGATAACAAAGTGCACTCTGAGAACATAGTCAATCAAATAAATGGTCAGCTTTACCGCTCTGCTAATGTAGGACATTCAATTTTGACTTTGACAAATGACTTGGACCAAAATGACAAACGAACAAGAGGGAGAAATATTTTGTCTTTAATTGTCCCTTTCAAACATTTCTCTTGTATAAAACATTCTAATTGTGTTGACCAACTATAAAAATCAGGTTACTGAAAATATATAAAAAATAAATTCCATATAAATCATAAATAGGGCACACAATTTGCCAGCCTCCAATCCAAAACATAACAATCTCAGAATACATATGAACAGCAGCTAGCTAGCCAAGAAATCGTATAACTTCCCATTAAACCTGGTAAGCCCATGGCTACAAAGCGAAAAGGACATGGTTAATGGGCCTTGTCAAGCCTGCTAAATAGTTAATACACCCAACATGTGAACCCTGACCTTCAAACATGTTGTATATTTTATTCATGGTGTGAATTGATTCATCTATTTGTGCTGTCTCAACTAATGCTACGCTAGAACAGTGTTTGAAATATCAACGCCGGTTAGTGTATTATTTAAAACAACATTTACAGTCATTCCATATGCATGTGTGTACACATTTGCGGTTTGGCGGTGTATTTGTTAAAGAAGGGGGGGGGGTGTAAAGAAGGCTATTTTCCACCTGCACAGGAGGGCTCAATGGGCAGTCAAAGCCTAGAGGGTTTATAATGTGTCACGGCTCGCTCTACTTAGCACAACCGACAGTGTTGGAAGCCCTCTCTGTCAACTTTCTTTCACCTTTTCTTTCACATCTTTACATCCTTGTCTTCCTTACCCCCTTGCTCATTACCTCCATCTCCCTCTCTGGTCGGTCCCTACCTCTATCGCTCTCTCCCCTCGCAACCCTTTCCCCTTGCTATCGGCCTTCAATTTACCCCTCACACATGACAACAAAAACAACATAATAGAGGAAGAGAAAAAAAGTAGTAATAATTTTCTGTAATCAGACCCAAAAGCTCTGTGCCTTCTACACATAACGATTGTGTGTGCGAGTGTGGAATCTAAAAAAACTACTAGGAAGCAGTGTAACTAAGGAAGAGGTGTGGTGTGTGTGTGTTGCTAGGTCATGGGAGAGGCAGAGAGAAGGAGAGAGAAAGAGAGAGTGCGTACTGGACACCTACAGAGTTAATTACCCTCACTCTCCTAAACACCCTCCATACTCATGAACTGTTGTACACACACACACACACACAGACACAGAGGCAGAAGACAAGAGTGAGACCAAGAGAGAAGGAAAGAAAAATCAGAGCAAGCTTCTTGCTCGAGGAGTCACAGCCTGTCAAGAGAAAGGTGGCAAGCGAGGAGAGGAAAAAAGACAAAAAAGCACCTTAAGGCAGAGCACAGAGGGAGTTATCGCCTGCACGGAACTCATCTGAGAACCGTGTGTGTGTGTGTGTGTGTGTGTGTGTGTGTGTGTGCGTGCGTGCGTGCACTAGGTGCGAGCGAGTAAATGAAAAGAACAGGGGGGGAAATGTTACAGCAGTCACCTGTAGCCTCTCTCACTCTGTCGATGCCTTTGGCACGACACGCAGGCACAGAGGAAGGCAAAGCCTGCGTTTCCATGGCACCGCAACGTGAGAACGGAATGGACCAATCAGGGAAAAAAAGGGCCGCGATGGGGAACATTTACCAGTTCCTTTCCTCTGACTCATATTTCTCTCCCTCTCCAGTTCTTTTGCTGGGGTTTATTTCTGTCAATCTTCATTAGCTGGACATTGGATTTGATTTAACTAAAACATTTAAATTCATACAGGAAGATTATGTGCATGCCACACACTCACACACACACATTCACTGTCACCTCTATTGTATGTATCAGATGTGTTTCTGGTGTGTTTTTCGAGGAATGTGTAGGACGTGGGGGTGTTATAACGAATATGATGCCATGCTGTTCATTTTTTCCGTGACTCTCAGGCATACAGTACACTGCTTTCAAAAATGCAAAAAAAAAGGCTGTGTTTAAATCTTGACCAGATCAAGTCCTCTTACACATACACACTACTTTATGACATATTAGGTAGGACATGTTGACATATAAAGCCAAGATGGCCACACTGTCACCTACAGAGAGTCATTCATCAGTTATCAAAAATGGATAGTACATTTAACAGAACATGACCCACGCTAAAGGATTAGAGGGCTTTAGGTATAAATTACTTTATTAAGGGCTTATACACGCAAACCTCCAGGAAATAAATATCTTAAAACACGATGCGGTTCTCTTACCTTTACGGGAACGGGAACCACGAGAACCAATTAGGAGCCAAATCAGACGAGCACAATACCCCTTGTACTGTCATTAGTGGGAACAGAGTGGAATCTGATGAATAGTCATGAAGCTAACGCCACAATCTGTACGGCAAGTGTGCGGCTCTTCATTTGCATGAGCAGAAGAGCTAATTAGATAAATGTACACCGGTTGCTCACAAAGCTCCCATCTGGACATGTACAAGGTGGCTGGAGATGACACGCGCACACACACACACACACACACACACAGATGATTACGTGCAAGTACGTATATGCACAAGTATGTACACAAACACACAGCGTGTGTGCGTGTTCGCGCACATGTACACACATTGACAGATGCCGGCTGTTCAGGAGGATTTTAACACTCCTCCCTCTGAAAGGAAGAGAAGAAAACTGATAAACGAGTAGAAAACGAGCTCCAAACAGCTGCGTCTCTCAGTTCGGGCCTATTCTTTGCAAACTCTCCTGTTCTCTCACTCCCTCCCTCTGCCACTCCTCGGACACGCCCCCCCCCCCCCGGGGGGGGGGTGGGGGGGGGGGGCGCGGTGGGGGCGGGGGGGGGGGTCGTGGGGGGGGGGCGTGGGGCGGGGGG
>JAOEHI010044236.1:0-21231 GCA_025447815.1 Percopsis transmontana
TGTCCAAATACCACTGAACCGCCAGGGCCGGCTTCAGGCCCGCGTTGTTAACCCCCCCCCCCCCCCCCCCGTGTCAGGGTTCACAGGCAGACGGGAAGAAGGAGTAACACTTCACAGAACGGACAATCTTGTGCTTTTTTTGGCTGCCGTCACGCGTGGAAATGACTAGATCAAAGGGGCGATAAATAGCTTGCGTCGCTAACCAATTAATGACAGTTCAATGACAGTTGGATGAAGGCTTGAAGGTTTTCTGTACATCTCTTTGCAGAGGTGTTTGTGTCAAGTGTGTGGGGGGTGCAGGGTAATCCGAGATGCACCAGCACTGTCGGAAAATCTGCTTTTCTCCTCTGTAGGGCAGATGGGCCTGGAAGTGGGTTTTTTCTTCTTTCTTCCCCATCCCTGCTCATGGATAATTTTAGCCTGTAGCTGGCACATCAGCCGCCGTTGGGAGCTCAGAGATACGAGGTGTGCGATACAAAAACAAAAAACAGAAGAAAAGAGGAACGCGATAATGAGAGAAAGCATTAAAGAGAGGACAGGGCGGAACGAAAGGTGAAAAACAGGAAGAGTAGAGAGAGAAAAAAAACAAAACAATGGACAGACTGTAGAATGAAAGAGCAACAACTTAACAGTGAGTGATGCATTGTGGGTGCTCTGACAGGTCTTCCGCTGCCCTCTCTATCCCATGTCGACACACCGGGGCCGGGGGGCTTTGTGCGAGTGAGTGATAAAGCGGAGATGTGGGCGGACACCCTCGACGTGTCTGTACTCCACGCCTCTTCATCGCTGTCCGCCACCGCTATTCCTGACACCTCCATGTCAGGGAGAGTGAAAGCCAACGCGGGACTACCGACGAGCAGGGGGCAGGATACTGGGAGAATCTCAAGCTCAAGATCATTGCCAAAGGCGGTTGGAAGTGAAAGATGCAGGAAATTAAGAGTGAATTGGTAATTTTATGTGTGAGGTACGCCACACGTGGAATGCTAGCGATTTTGTGGACGGCTTTATGCCTTCTGATGTGTCCCACACTGACCTTCTCCACCCACACTCCTGATCCCTCCTCAGGTGCCCAGAGAATCATGGTCTTGTCCATGGAGGCAGAAAGCAGGCCGAGAGGCCATTGAAGCTTGTCACCTGTAGGGGGAGACAAACAAACAAACTAAATAACACTGAGGCATAGGCACAGCATAGAAGCAGAGCACAAGGTCAACAAAGGGTCAACAAAGGGTCAACAAAAGGTCAGCCAAAACAAAGACAAACGAAAAAAGAAAAAAAAGTTTAACAAGGCTGGACGAACATCTGTATGCACGTGTAGCTTCGTTACCCACTATTCTCCAAGCTGTGCCTCGGTAGCAGTAAGACACATCTGCGCCTCTAAAACATAGAATTAATTGACGAAAAAATTAAATATTTTACCATGTTTATTGTTTCCACTTGTCCAATAGAACAAATGAGAAAACCTTGTCCCACCATAAAGTTTGCTTGTGTTAATGTCGACATCTGGAAGAGAATCTAAGGGCTAGGTTTCTAGTAATGCATCCATTATGCCACCATTGTCCTTTTAAAGTTTTGAATATGGTACCGTTACAGAAAGGAGGCTGCCAGTGGACTCCATAAACCCAGTTCTCATGGCCTGCCAAGACTGTCTCCAGAGTCACCGCGAAGACTGTAGAGACAAGAATGCCAGGAACATAGTCTATTATTACATACAGCATAGTGAACACAAGCTTATAAATATATTAAATAGCAGGTGTCAAGTTGATGACACAAACAACTATATACCATAAATACTGTCGACAGGAATGCATGGGTTGATACTGGGCTGTCTTTAGCTTGGCCAGGCATCTCCTTACTTTCTGTCCATAGACGCCTAACTTGTGATAATAAATGGCTCCTAGATAAATCAATATCACTCCGATACAGAATCCTACACACAAACCAGCGTTGCAAACACACACACACACACACACACACACAGCGTGATGTCTTCATACAAGCCCTGTGTGTCACGTAACCATTAATAATCATTACATCAACACCCTTTTCACGCTCGACCTTGGCCAGCGATGGTCCAGCTCACCTGTCTCCTTTACTTCAAAAACGTCCTCTTTCATCTTGATAGTGTGCTCGTCCTCCTCGCGGGAGCCTATCCCCGACTTGGCGTGCAGCTTCCACACGCGGATGAGGCAGTCCTGTGAACAGCTGGCTAATAACAGCTCACTGCCTGAACGTTGTAGAGATAGGGAGAAATTATGAACCTTTCTCAACAAAAGAAGGCAGTTTCAGTTTTACAATTCACTATTTAATTTAGTCAATTATTTTGTGTAGAAAATGTGGATGTTTCAGTGCTATGGCCTATGCTTGTCTTTATAAACCATTACCAAAATGCACACTATTGTAAATATGCTGAATTATTGATGATAGCATTCGTGTTATTATGATAGTATAGGATGTGATTGATGCAGAGCATTTGCAGCCCAGCATGGAGTGTTATTAGACATTAAATTAGCTATTACAAAGACGGAAAAGGGTCTGCGTTTCTCTAAAAGCTTGATTCAAGGTCATATGAATAAATCGGGTGATAATAACCAACTGCTACAAGTGCACCAACCAGGTTGGAGCTACAGAAAATGAAATGATGATGGACACACAAGGAGTGTAATGAAATCATTACTATAAAACCTCAGTGTTAAGCACCTGCGATATAATACACATCTGGGGAAGACATTATTTCCACAGATAATATATAGCAATTGGAAAGACGGGAGGTTTAACATAAGCCCGGCGATTTCCATGTACCCGCTATCACAATGGGGGGGAGATTTTGTGACTCTAGCAGGGAAGGCGCACGTAAATAAACTTTCCAGGCTCAATGCCGGCCAGTATGTTGAGTAGGTCACAGGTTATGAGTAGAAAGGAAACACCAATAGTGAGGGCTGGTTAAGGACATCAAATAGCTTTAACACACCCAGAGCAGTGCTGAACTGTAGTGCCCTTGAAAAGAGTTTACACAATTAGCGGAGGCTGGATTGAATCCATGCTACACTGGCATGATACTAAATATGGACCTGGAGTAAATTATTGGGTTAGAAAAAGGCCATTTCGATTAAGTTAAACCTACATCAAATCTACACTCACCTACTGAAGTCCACTCAACCCCACGAACCCAGTCCTCGTGTCCTTGTAGCGACATGGCCTTCTTAAGCTGGTAGAGGGGAAACAAAAATATCAGGTATTTTACTTGACTTCAGCTAAAAACTGGAACAGAATAAATCACATGAATAATGACTCATGTGTTGATCTTACTTGTCCATTGAAATGTGTGTACAGGTGGACCTTGGAGTCGTCGCCCCCGCAGGCCAGTATGGGAACTGCAATGGTAGACTGGTTAAAACCTAGGCATGTATGCTGACTCACGCCAGCTGCATATATTCACTAGCATGCTCTTTTTTATGATGTGGAAGACAGGTGACATGTGGCACCAAACAGCGGCCAGGCATGTAAAAGAGGGAGACAACAGGATACTTTGAACATTAAACTGCAATTGAATATGACATCCATTGCAGCTTGTAGGGAGGAGGCGTGAACTACGAATAACAAGAGAGGACGGACAAATGCGACCACACATGCTAGCGTGTGTGTGTGTGTGTGTGTGTAGGCATGTCTGTGTGCTAATGGCTTAGGCTTACCTCTGCTGCCTGGCAACAGTGCCAGAGAAACATCCATCATGAAACCAGTGCTGAACGATAAAGTATGGAGACACTGAGCTGAGGAACACATAGCAAGGAATTAGTCTCTATATAGGCTCAATGGTTAAACTTTCTGCACAATAAACATAAGAATGTGCTAGAGTTTGTCTAGATTTTTTTTCAACCCCAATCCTTTCTTCACTGTGTAAAACCCACTTCATAAATATCACAAAAAAATATGAAGATGGGTTAGCACTATTGATGAGAACATGGCTGTTTACAGGTTAATTCTGAAAGTTGCTTTTTGAGCCAGTCATCTGAGAACCTGTGACTAATTACACGGAGATTAATGTATTTAGGACAATCATGGAGGAAAGGACAATTTTGATCAAAGGAGTCTTCATCAGTACCTGCAACATTTGGAATAATTTTGACCAGTCAGATAGGAGACACTTCACTTAAAGGACCCAAATAAGTTCAATTTCCAACTTATCCAAGGTTAATGTGTTGTGTAATGTAATGCGTTTCTCCACAATACTGCCTCGGATATATTAGAAATGTAATGGCCCAAACATAATAGAGAAGGGAATCTGCAAGGACCTGACAATACGATATTGCAACGATTTTTGGGTGCCGATACGTATTGCGATACTGTGCGTATTGTGATTCTGTAGATATTGCAATACAATATTACGATTTTTTGTGTTGAAACGTGGTGTTTCCATACATTGGCTTTGAAATGAGGGGGTTCAGGTTCTACAGGTCCGTCTGAGATTGTTTTTTTTTTTATGATCATGATATAACAGAACAGAATGTAGTTTACGCGACTAGACCATTGCGCCCCCTGTTGGACGATACCATTAATTCACCACTAAGATTATGTTCTGGCTAAAAAAAAAAAAATATCCATATACTTTTTTTTTGTCAACCTGACGATACACAAATTGTGGAAGCACAGTATCACGATGCTCATGATTCTTTTTTTCCCCCCATCCCTAAAATATAAGTCTAAGTTTATTTAGAGTTCTAATGGTCTTACCTTTCGCTTTGTCAATGAGCCACAGTTTGACCATAGAATCTGAGGCTGAGGAGGCTACAAGGATCTTTGAGTCGTCCAGGAGAACGGCATCCACAGCACACACTGAACCAGTGTGGCCCATACACTCCACTGACTGGGAGAACTAGGGATCAGACATTAGAGGCCCCATATAATTCCAGTTCACAACTGTCATTCAGGACGGACCTTTTCTCCCCTTGAGCTGAACATTGTATAAGATGGTGTTGCATGACCTAACTTGATTGGCTAGCTGACTAGGTTGGTTACAATCCAGAAATGATGTCACACCTGGGACCAAATCTGACTGGCTTGCTTTACACAATGGATTTGAGCTAAATTACATGTTAGACATTCGTCCCTTCAGACAACACAGCTGAACACATTGGAACTGGAAAATCTTTAAAATGGTTTTGCGATAAATCAATGCTGTCAAAGTAGGCCTATAGCCTATGTTCATAAAAAAAAAATCTTCTGGCACTCCACAAAGCATACCTTCTCATTTTGACTCTTCCAAACAATAAGTCTGTTGTCTGAGCCTCCTGACACAAGGTGATTTTCTGGGTCTGGAACAGTGAACACAATAGCTTTGAAGCCAAAATCGAATGAGTGACATTCATAACAAGAGACGGACCCACTGATTAAATGTTAAAACGGCTTGCCATAGTATTAACATATAATCAGTAGGGCTGACTAGTAGAGATTTAGTTTTCACATGTTGAAATGACATTTCGACATGTCAAAAATGTAATTTTGACTAGTTACAATGTTAATTTAAGATATCTCAAACAATTTTGACATGTCACAAATATATTTTCACATGTAGAAATTACATTTAGACTAGTTAAAACTGATTTACAGATATCTTCAATTTAAATATAGATATCAGTAATTGCTTTTCACTAGTAAAAATAATGATTACAGATATCTACAACTGACTTTCCACATGTTGAAAAAGGATTGTGACTAGTGGAAGTGTAATTTCCCTTTTCAGACATCAACAATTACATTTCCGATATGTACCCCAAATTACCTTATTGAATTTGGGTATGTCATGAAGATATCGACAATGACATTTTGACTAGTGGAAATTCCTTTTTTGATATCTACAATTCAATTCTGACTAGTTATGAAAGGAATTGTAGATATCTCAAATATAATTGTTACTAGTATGAATATAATTTTCACTTGTTACAATTGTATTTCAGATATCCGAAATGCAATTCAGGATATCTGAAATTACATTCTTACTAGTTACAATTCCAAGCCGACATATCAATAATTTAATTTCGACTAGTCAGAATTACATTTTAGATATCTAAAATTCAATTTATGATATCTGTAATGTAAGAACAATTGTAGATATCTACGAAGAACATTGCCACTTGTAAGAATTGAATAGTTGATATGAACAATTGAAATTTTCACTAGTGAGAATTGATTGATTAATTAGAATTGCAACTTGTTAAAATTACATTATGGATATGTTGTCTTGGAATTATAACATGTCAAAGTTGAATTATAGATATCTGCAATTGAGTTTGAATAGAATTCAATGGTAAAATTTGAAGTCAAAAAGCAATTGTCTACAATTGCTATTACCGCTACTGATTAAATATTAAAACGGCTTGCCATATGCGGGCTGATTTGATGCATTAAAGTTAGTGAGGCGGAGACCAAGGCCAAATGTATCTAGATGGATACATGATCACATGAACCCATTAGAATCCGATGTAAAACCCATTTTCAGTCATAATCGCAAAAAGTGTCACACGACCAGTGACACAATCTACGGTCACTGCCAAAAGCTTGTCTGTCACACATATACTCACCACAATCCTCCCTGTGAACCCACTGGACTGTATTCACTCTGCCTGTGTGGCCATTTAAAACCTCCACGACACTTCTTTCCTAAAATAATGATGTTGAAAAAGGTGCGACCAAGTTAGTTATAAACGCACTAAAGTTAAGTTTAACCAATAAGACTGATGTTAGCAGAATGCCTGATCTGTTAGCTATGAAGCAGGGCTAACCCAGTGGTACATACACCAGGTTTCAGTAATGTCATACCTGTGGATCGTAAAGTGCCACTGAGTTACATGTTCCAAAAGCAATAATCCCTCCACGACTCCAAGAAAGTACATTAGGAGTTCTATTTGCACAACAGGCAACATGGCATGTTTGTATGACGGGCGCCGCCATCTTGGAAACCGTAAATGTGGGTGTAGCTGCGCTGCCACATGACACAAATGCACCTCATTCAGAAGCATGTACAACACATTTTTTATTTTATGTATTATTATTCAATGATGTATTGTTTTTGTGTGTTCATATGGGCGATTGTTCTTGCTGGTGACACAATACACTAAGCGAAATGCACCATATAGAACAGTCCAGTAGATGGCGGAAGACAATTACAAAATGCCATAATTGTAGCGTCATAGGAACCTGACTTCTTCTTAATATAGTTTCCCAGCATTTACCAGCAGTACAGGTGGCAACAGGAAATAACAAAGACATAAACATCACCCCATGTTAATATTTAGGATAAAGGGAAACTTAAGGGATGGGGAAATGAATTAAGGGAAAACATTTGTTTCAATGGTCACATAAATGTTGTATATATTTTTGTGGAGTTTCAATCAAAGCAAGGGACACTGAAATAAACTGCACTCATCTAAAAATTATATATGTTTTTGCAATTTTGTAGATTTCATTTCATGCAAGAGGAAATGAGTTGGTCTGCTTTTTCGGAGTGTTGACAGGGTCTGATTGGTCACATTTGAGCTGGCCACAATATAGAGGCAGCCCTGCTTGTTAGAGAAAGCCCCCGGGCCTTCTTTTATCTCAAAGGTTGTGGCAAAAAATGTTGTCACATTGTCAAGATCAAATATTCGGAAGTTCTCAGTGAAGACAAGGTGCCAATGTAGGGAAGACAAAGCAAAATAGTCTGACAAAGTACTGAAGAAGGGTATATCAATGGGAATTGGAAAGGGTGGCATAGATCTGCAACACAGAGAGAGGAATCGTCCGGAAGCATCATTACCAACACTTGAATAGGAAAGTGTGTTCACTGTTGTTGTGCCCTCTCTCTCTCTGCCCTATAGCCAGTCATGAATTCAGACAGACCTGACAGTGCGAGGTGACCTCTCTCTGAAGGATACCCATGCATCTGTGGATCTCATCTCAGGAGTGACAGGGAGCAATGGATGAGGGGTGGCCAAATAGCTGTATCCGTCAACAGCTTGTCTATGCCGTCATTGTACTCCCTCAACGATGTGCTATACTACTAATTAAATCTCCTCACACACAGTACAGCACAGGAGAAAGGAAATCGGTTAGACCAGCGCTGTGCTATTAGGATATATTTATAAAGATTACTTTTCAATAGTTTCCCAGATGTCCTTGCAATTTAGTTTCTTGAGTTTAAACTCCCCCATTACATTCAGAATATGCTTTCTCTTGCCAGTGAATGACATTGTTCTATGCTCTGTATTCTGTAGTCTGTTCATGTTGGCCATGAGACACACACTGCATAAGTAATAATTCCCTCATAATTCCCTCGTTATCGTCCTCCAGCTCTGGACAGATTGGGGACTAGCTCTCCGCTAATTACTTTGTTCTAGTGAGGTCAAATCCCTGACACACGTGCTCACTATGGAAACAATTTATGAAATTCTAGGGGGGGTTGCAAACAAGTTTTTTTTCAATCCACTTCTTCAGATCTACTCATCTTTCTCTTCATTCACCTGCCACCTGGTAGGGACTAGGGAGGGTAACTTGTCCAATTATGGTTGTATTGAAGGGACCTGGAAAAGTGAAGGTTTGAGGGGCTGGAGGAGGAGATGATCTCCTTGGCTGGACAGGAGAAGTTTAAATGTTTTGGGAGAAGATCTTGGAGAAGAGAAAACTTGTACAGTGTCTATCAATATCATCTTTCTCTCTCTCTCTTTCTCTCTCTAATATCTTCTTCAAAACAGTCAGAGGTGGGAAACTAGGATATAACAGTTATTAGAGCTTACGACTTAATAACATTTTTGTCAGTAAGAATAACTGTTGATATATCTGACTGAAACTTTTTTAAAAAATTTTTTAATAATTTTTTTTTTTATTGTAGATTTAAGAAGGTTAATAAGGAAATAATTATAATAAATAAATTCTGAAATAAATTCAAAAATATTTCCTCATGATGAACCTGCAGTATGTCATACTGGTTATCTAAATATCTGTTATCATGATGTTTTTGGCAAAAATCTAAAGCCACCCTCAAAATAATTTCACATTTTTGTTTTTTTGTTGGAATATATAGATTGCATATATAGCATATTCATGTGTTACATGTTTACATATAAATTCACCAGCATGAGGATAAAAAATATAGTACTACAGCATCCAGACAGCTAGACGCTAGACGCAAACAGAGCTGTAATGAGTGTGTATGTGTGTGTGTCTGTGTGTGTTTGTGGTTTGTGTGATATATCAACGGATATGCGGATGAAAAACAAGGCTAGATTACCGGGCTTGTTGCTGTGTGTGTGGCATTTTACTGCTTTTTTTGTTTACATGCAATTAAATGAGCCTAGTCCCTGAGGGCTTCTGGTTGTGGTAGAGTGACAAACAGACAGACATACAGAGAGAGAGAGAGAGAGAGAGAGACAGAGAGACAGACAGACAGACAGACAGACAGACAGACAGAAAGACGCTGACCCACTCCTTATCTTAGTTTTTTATGCGCAATCGTCAGCGGTCTGTATTTGTACTTAACTTCAAGCCAGTGCGCAAGCCAGTATAAAAAGCAGGTGTTTAAATGTTACACTAGAGGCATCAGTAAGATTTCCTGAGTTCCCCAAAGTGAATGCAAAAGCCCTAAAGTCTTTTGGTGTATTAGTTGAGCTCAGAGCTCAGAGCACACCCCACCACAAAGTTTCCACCAGGAACCTTCACCTCGCGTTGACCCCCTCATTTTCACACAGGCCTGTCGGGGGTCTCTGAGCCTTCGTAAGTGAGTAGGTTCAGCTGAAGGTCCACTCCAAGGCCATGCTAGCCCGCAGTGCTAATGTTCTGGAGGGATCTTTTTGAAAAAGTATTCATCTTTGTAATCGGGTTAGCAGGGTTCAGGCTGACTGTCTGTCTGAAGCTGCTGAATTTTCGTATTAAAAAAACTGCAGGATACAGTTTTGCCAGACTGTCTTTGACGTATTTCCCTTGAACTCAAACTTTGTTTTAGAAAATAGTCTGCAGAGTAAAAAACTACCCACTTTTGAATCTGCATACGCAACTGGGAATATCCCTGAGCCCATTTCACATCTCACTGTGCACAAAATCACCATCTCCTTATGAGCTTTACATTCAGTCCCAAGTGCTCCACAGCCAGCACGAACGATACAGAGGGAAAGAGCAAGTCAGAGAGAGAGAGAGAGAGAGAGAGAGAGAGAGAGAGAGAGAGACATAGAAAGTCAGCATTTCGGAAGCTTGTAGACAGGCGGTAGCGGCTATTAGTAAGACAATCACGTAAGGCATAAGCATCTTTCATTTGATGAGTTATACCCTTGGACTATGTGGCTGAGCATACACAAAAGGGACTTCGCTGTTTGTACAGGTTGTCAAAAACCAACGTGCCAAAAAAATAGATGAGAGGCAGAGAAGCGGAATATTCCAGAACAAATTGAATGCCGCTCATTAAAAACAAGCATCTTTTCCCCACATTTTTCGCACAATACAGACATGACAGACACGACAGACACGGCACTTTCCAAAACAATATTCTGGCTCATAACTGGCTGAGGTTGCTGTTGTAACAATACACAATGTATTGAATCCCCCCCCCCCCCCTTCCCGTTACTAAAAAAGTCTCATCCACGAAGAGAATAATTGTGGCCAACCATAGAACTATAAAATAACACACAAGGGGCTCCAGAACAATGCAGGCAGCCTCAGCAGAGCATGATATCGTCTTATATCTTTTTGGAAAGAACCTCAAAGTAAAAGTAAATAACTTCTATTTAGTGGAAGAGCCATTCATCACAGCAGAGCACATACTGCCTTCTCACAGCAGCTAAACCACATGCATGCCTTGAAAGTGACGCTGGTTATTTGTCTGCCTGTCTTGCATGGGCCTTATTGTCTGTGCTCAGTTCTGTCCGTCTGTCTGATTGTGTGTGTGTGTTTGTGGGTGTGTGTGTGTGTGTGTGTGTGCGTGCAGCCTGTATAAACAGGGAGGGGTGAACTAAAGCATAGCTGGGGTTTTAAATAAACACTGGCTGGGGATGTGAGTGGCAGGCAGCCTTAACACACTTCAACGTAGTATACAGAATACACACACACACACACACACACACACACACACACACACACACACACACACACACACACACACACACACACACACATTCACAGTAACACAAACACACCATGCTGACACAGAAGGTCCCACCGCCCATAGTTGATCATAAAACTGGCCAAAGGCCCTTGGTGCTAGGCCTGACACAATGTTTATAATCCATATCAACTATCAGCCATCTGGCGCGGTGGTAATATAAAGTGCTGCTCACAACTTGTCATCCACTGGTGGCACTTGTAAAGTTAGAGGCCCATTGTTGATAGTTCCACATGAATATACAGCGGACACCGTGATTTAAGACGTGGCCCGCTTGCCAATGGCAGATTTGTGTTTATTGTCCACTTCTGGGGGATCACCACATCATAAAAAGTTCCAGATGTGTTGATATTGGCTAATGCTGCCAAGATGAGGTTATTCACGCAGTCTCAGTGTCAGATTGAAACCTGTAGGATGAGCAGACTAGACTATTACCACCCACACCACGCTCAGGTTTGCTTGGCATACTGTAGCTGGCATAGGTTCTGTAAACAATATTAAATTCATTTGTTCACTGTTTTTTCCTCTTAAGATTCGTTTTTCTTCTTAAGCGTACTGGATGCCAAACAGTTAAGACCAGAACTTGGCACAGTAGCACGGGCACGGCATGCAGTTATTAATAGGATGAATGTAGCCTTATAACCCCAAATCTTATATAACACTTTCATAGAATGGCAGTTGCTAACGATATTGCATTATAATGTATACTATTAAAATAAAGTGTATTGTAGATGTCAAGTGTAAATAACATTTTAAACTTATTTGTGTGCGAGTGTGTGCGCGCGCGCACGCGTGTGCGTTGCTGCCCACCGTGGCGTGCTGCAGTCCGCTCCACGCCATAGTTAAACTGCATGGACATTAGCGGGCGCACGGCACTCAGCTGCAATACCACCAGGCAAGAGTGAATTAGAAGCGGCATGGTTGTTTAGAACCACTCGGAAGAAGAACGGCGTGACCAAATCAGAAACCCTAGTCGATTACAAAGTCTCACCGCTGCCGCTGAGAACACAAGGAAAGGTTTCTGGCCACTCAGTTGTGTATTGTGTCTGGGGAGAGATCGGCGGGAATGGCTTCATCTCCGTGCGGCAACAGTAACTTTGATTCGGGGCTGGAAATCAAAACTCGCTCGGTGGAGCAAACGCTTATTCCCCTGGTATCGCAGGTAAGTTGCACGAGGGATCGGCTATTTAAACTTGCTTGCGCGTCCAACTAAAATGCCAAATCATACATTTGGTTGAGTTTTTGAGCATAGTCTACGTTGCACCATCTTACCAGGCTACTCGTGCATAACAATGGGTTCTTTTTGCACGATTATAACTTTAGGAATATTGTTTGGCAGTTTGGTTACTGTGTTTTTGCAACAGGACGTGTTAAGTTACTTTCTAAAACCTAGTGCCTAGTGTTTCCACCTAGGTCAACTTTGGCTGAGTCTAGGCTACATGCCGTGTCGAACTTGTAGCCTAGTTACATTATAACTACATTGGGACCGCTTCTTGTTATGTGTGTCCCCCGGCCAGGATAAAGCGATTCTTTGCTGAGTAGCCGCTGGTTGTGATTGTTACTGTTTCTGGTATAGTTCATTTAGTGTCCTTGACTCTGCAATCTCCCCAGAAAGCACACAAGTTCGTTGCCCCTAGACTGTACAACGTGACTTTAATTGGTACACTTTGAAGAACGTGTTTTGTTTTTTAATAAAGTGTTTCAAAAGCTGAAAGACACTGAAACACTGAAACACGTATGGCTTTAAGTCATTAATGTATTATTCACTATTAATTACTGTCACCACTACAGAAACAGCAAACTTTGGGTGTTCTTTGATGGTTCTTCATATATTTAAATGATATTGAACAGATTAGATTTCCTTTTAAGCAATAAAGCCGAAGACATCATTTGAATTTATGAAGCTTCTGTTGTCAAAGGACCATTGTTTTCCCCACTGGGCTGATATTCAGCCAGTCACATGGGATGGGAGGTGGGTTGTGTCACTTGAATAGGGAAGTGAGCTTCAGTTTTATAAATGCTAATTTCCTCTTGTTGCGCGGGAGGTTGCGGGTCAGAGACCTGTAAATGGTCTGTTGTTTCCATTCAGAAACAGTGGAAGAAAGAGGCACCTTGCCAGCGCATTGGTTACCACGGTAAAGAGGGGGTCTCATCACTGTCCCCCCCTGTGAATGAAGACAGTCTGGTTCCTCCCTCCAGTTTTTCATGGGCTCATTTAGAAGATCATTTCTACACTGAAGGGATACTACTCAAGGCATGACAATGTAATGGGTTGGGTGTGGCCCCTGTAGTGCATTTATATTACTGTAGTTCCATCTGTTGTGTAATTAAGCAGAAAACATTGACAAAAAAAGTTAATGTTGATTTGCTGTAAGTGCTGTAAATGTGGTCATTTGATTATCTTTTATGCCAAGCGTAAAACCCAAACTGTAAACACTAAGCCACACAGTGTGTCATATACTGTGCAAAACATCCTCTACATCTGCCAACCTCCACATCATCCTTATCTATTATCTACTGTACGCCAGGCTCCTGCCAGCTGCCTTCTCTCTCTGTCTCTGTCTCAGCCTCACCCCAGCCTATAGCTTAGCGATGAGCGATAATAAAGACATATGTGGGAGTGTGCCTTAATGACATTCTGCGTATTACCGGTCACCATTCAAAGTATCCCTCAAGGACAAATGTTTTCTCAACTTTATCTGTTTCTTCTAGTGTGCGACGTCCCCATAGCAACAGAGCTGTGTGATACTGAAGGAAAACTATTTGTGTTTTTCCACTTCTACCATATGGAATATAGTTGTTATTGCGGTGTCCACACTGCGGGAGCTAGTCCCTCCGACAGATTGATACTGTTGTGCTGTCCGCTTGCAAAGGGACACTCCTTGATTTCGTCACATTCCAGCGTGACGAAAAAAGGTATTGCTGAGTGGCTGACACCCCTCTCTACTCCTTCCCTGGCCTAGAGGGCTCCTAGGCGCGAACCGTTCTCTGCCCCTCACCTGACAGCCGGCCACACTTTCATAGACAATTTTATTTCAAAATAAGGGCATAATTGAGGAAATAACCTTCGTTGTGTGGCTTTTCGCCATTGCGTTTGTGTTTGAGACTGCGCTCATGTGTTTGCAGGGGTCATTCGATAACTATCAAGGATGAAATGAAAGATCAGCACTCATGAGAAAAGAGCATGTTTAGTGCATGTCAAGTTATTGGTTCATATGCTCCAGAGCCTCTCCTCTCCCCTCCTCTCCCAGGCTGTGTGATGTGCATCTCTTTAGGCCTCTGTTATCAGTTCTGCTCTTACCGGGCTGTAATTATAGGCCTACGAGGCTCCTGGATAATATGCACTGCACACACACACACAGATGCACTAACCCACATTACATTCATTCACCCATCCAGCAGATTGCAGTGCTCCCTGTTTTGTGTGTTCACCTGTCTTATTGGTGCCTTGTGAGTCTGTCTGGGCCGGGTGGCAGTCAACGGCGAGCCCTGCTAAGACGTTTTTGTATTTTATTGGTGTCTTAGACCATTATGTGCATGCTGTTCTTCTATCTGCGTCCTCCCATCATTTTGACCACTTGTATGGCCCTCGCCAAAACAGAAAAAAACACTTTTATTATTCTAGTAAAAGCATTTTCCCGATCTGAATTCATCATTGTTCTTAAACTAACCTTTTTCACCCGTTCCCATACAAATAGAGCCGCAGTGTGAGGGGCATAGTGAGGGTAATGAATTGCTCTGGTGGTGGCCTAATGGGCACCACACGGGGAGAAGCTAAAGCTAAATGAATGTGTAGGCCGTCGTATATAACCCACCTGTGATGTGGTCCCCAGACGGTTGGTAGGCAATTAGATATAATCTCCTCCTCATCTGATTACTGTTTTGAAGCAGTGATTAGTGAGATAATAGATCTGTTCGTGGGTTTTCATAATTGAGGTGTGTTTTCCTAGTAAAAAACACATCAGTCTTATTTAGGCACGGCCATGGTGGTCTTGGTTTGATAGGAGTGTGAGGGTGATGCTTAGAGGTGAAGTGGAAGTAATACTCTTGTCTTTGATCTGATCGGAAAACATTTAAATGTATGTGACTTACCAGACTTGTGATTACATAGTTGGGCTGGTTCTGTCATTTTTCCACGGGGGCTAAGCCAAGGGGTTTCTTGAGATTTTCTGCAATAATTGGGTCCGGAAAATCCATTCTCCGTCCAAGTGTGTTAGTATTGAGTTTGATATGCTCACCGAGGTTCTGTGGCAGTTGCAGTTTTACCCTCTGAAGTGCTACAAAGCACCTCGAGTCAACAGCTTGAGCATTTACTTGGTTCATTTGTCTCACAAACAGTATTCAAAAGCAAAAACTCACAAACAAATCCTCAGTGGTAAGCTCGAGTGAGCCATTTAACATTTTGTTGGGTAACTGCTCCATTACTGCACGTGTTGACTCAATAAATACTCAGTAAACCAATCCAAACAATGTCATTCCTCAATGACGTTACCTTTCCTGTACCAAAACGTTGTTTCAGCGAGACACGACGCGGCCATTCCCCGCCACGATTCTGCGGCCCAGTGGAGGTGTGACATGACAAACGCCCAGGTAGTGAAGCTGTTCTTTATACTCAGACAGAAAGACATTAGTGTTGCCGCAAGCCCTAACAGATCGGCTTCCTCCAGCCGTATGATCATAATGAAGACAAATGGCTCCCTGTGGCTTGAGGGTGAAACCGTGCAAGGGTTACACTGCACCGCAAGCACGCGTGGCACATTTACAAATATTAAAAAACCCGCAGCCAGCTATCTCCGTGTTTTGATCTATGCAGAGGAGTGTGGTAGAGGAGGAACTGCTGTCCTGTCCTGTGTTTTCATCTAGTGTTTTCTCCTCTGCGTCTCACGCTTTTTCTGCGATACAAGTTTGTTTGTAAGAGGGAAACCTAATGCGTTTTTCGTTGTGTGGTTGCTTGTGTGCCGCGTGGCTCTGTGCCCGGCCACTGTGACGCGTTGCCCCCGCCAGTCGCACATAGACCTAAACCAGCTCAATATGTGATAACAGATTTTCACACTCAGACTGCCTATTTGAGGACACCATTTTCCCTCAACGCCCATTTAGGCGCGAGGCAACAGCCACGAGAATGTTGTAAAGAGTTGGTAAACCACGCTTGGCGCTCAGAAATTTTGTGCAGTTAAAGCTTTTTAATGACATTCATCCGTCAGTCGTAATTTATCTTCCATGACCTGTTGAGGAGAGAAGCACTGTGTTGTTTAGCTAGCTACATTCAATCAGATTAACACGGATCACAAGCCTGACATGGCTTATTGAGGGAATAAGTATCTAAAAGAAGCCCTTGCTCAGTTGTACCCATAGAGGAGCTGTCAGGAAACCACTGTCATCAAATGGGGATCGCATGGAACTTAACCTATGCTTTCAAGGGAGTCATTCCGAATCTCTGTTCTTTTTAAGTGACGGTTATAAGCATCTGAGTCAGATGTTGATTCACTGACCTCATAGCTAATGTACTGTGGTGTATAAGTAGGACCACACGGAGGGTTGTCTGTCACGTTTTTAAGGTATATTGTCACTTGCACTATCCAGCGTTTCTCAGGAGCGTTTCTCAGGAATGTTTCTCAGGAGCGTTTCTCAGGAGGGTTTCTTGCGTTTCTCACTAGCGTCCTGCGCGTCTTGCCTGTCTGCTCCCGTGCTCCTTTTACTTGGGGAAACAGATAATTGATTATTGCCCTCACCTGTTTCCCATCCCGAGCCCTGTGAACCACACCTCCCGACACTCCCTCCCATACAGACAGCGCTAAAGCACGCTCACACACCACATGTACTTTCTGACAAAACATAAATGTGTACGCGTGTGCATTGATTATGTGTGTGTGTGTTTGTGTGCGTGCACGTGTGTCTGCGTGAGTGCGTTTCTTGTTCTTCTAAATAACCTGGCCTAGACGATCAGTCAAGATCCTAAAATGGGGAACTGCAGAGGTTTTCTCGCCCCTGCCATCTAGGATATCTGAAACCTGTGGTTAATAGCGATAACCACACTTAATTGTCTACCGTAGAACTACAAGTTTCCCCACGACCCCCCGGCAATGAGGAAACGGTTGATAACATATTGATTAATCATCCCACGTTCCTATTATCAGCTTCAAAGTGTTAAAATAATTTAAATTTTGCTTAACTCATTTTCTCAAATGACACTATTCACTATCTATCCCGGGACATTCAGCAAACGCTATTAGAAACTAACAATGTCACCTTAAAGGAGCTACGAGGAGCAATAGTGTTTGCCAGTGTAAAGATCACATTTCCTATAAGCCTCATCACCTCTAAAAGTATGTTTGTACTGAAGTGTATAGTTGAGAGGAGGCAGTTTGTAATTTTAATGCCCTAACCCTAGAACATGTAACCGGTTTGCTTCTATATGCATTCAGGTTGTTAAAACGAGAGAGATCTAACAGGGGACTAGAAATTGCCTTTAATATGACAGTTAGGCTGTCAGAGCCGTCTATTTAAATCTCTTGCTTTTAACCATTGCGGAAACAAGCTTGGAAAACTGGGAAAAATGCATATTAGCCTAAAAGATTGATCTATATCTGGCAGTCTGGATGACTGCATTGAACGCAAATCTCGCAGGAGCAAGCGTTTTTTACTTTGCTGCGGGCAGGAGCGGGCTGCACATTCTAAAATCTTCATGCTATTTTTTAGGAAGCATTTAATTGTACCGCACTTGTTCTCCCAGGCCTTATCCAAAAACGTCATTCCTGGTATGGGTGATAGCAAGAACACAGCGTGTTCAGACTTACAGTTCCGTGCAGGGCTCTCGATCGATCCATTAATTAATCGATGAAACAATATTTTTGCAAACCCCTAGTCATTTACATAGATGCATCACCGAATATGGCCATATGATTGGGCAATAGCGGAAAACTCATCATAGCTGCAACAAAAATAGACCTAGAAACTAATATTAGAACAAGGATGCTTTGTGGATACCAGGCCCAAGTGATCTGCCTGCACCTCTGTTAATTTCTCTTGGTCTTTGCCCCTTCCATCCAATATGGAGTTCCACCCATTCTAAGCCTAGGCAGAGGAGTATAATCCTAGATTTCTCTGTCCCTATCAGGTTACTGCCCTACCCACTCCCGGATATTATTTATGCCCTTACTTTAAAGGTGGTGATATGTGTAATATGTGTTTGCTTACAGGCAGAGATCTCTATCGGTATTGCAGTGGTGGGTAATGTAGCATCACACTTTGAGCTGATGTTGTTGCTATCACTGTCAGTGACAGCCTACACACTGACAAACCCATGGATATAAATCTATGTATGCATGTTTGCATACAAAGCATAGACCCACATATACACTATATATGTGTATCTAAATATACAGGCTGTATACAGATTCAATAGACACACTCATTTACTTTGCTGAATATGGAAACGTGAACACAGCCCACAATGTAAAATGCTCGTAGATCTTATGCTTTGGACCTTGGAAATATCTACATTACAAATGAGTATGCACCTCCCTATAAGACGTAATTCTCTATTTGTGTATTTTTTACGTAACATTTCATCTTCTTTATCTACCTCCTCTCCTTTTAGCGCCAAACTGGAAGAACACGGGTGCCTAAAGTGCTAGCTTATATGCTTTCAGGGAGGAGAGATAAGAATATAGGGGAACAGCCCACTTACAGCAATTATGTAAGCACACTCTTCTGCCCCTCTTACTCCCCCCATGTGTTACCACATAAATCGCCAAACTTATCTTCCTCTGCCGCCTGGACAACAGCGAGCAAACAGAACAGTCTTTGGACGGCATCTATTAGTTTCTCATTACCTCCTTGGCCCGGTCAAGTGATATTGCCAGTCCAATGCACTTGGGCAGTTGAAATGATTGCTGTTCTAGATAGGTGGAGGTATACAGTATGCTAAATTCTTGAAAAAATGATTGTCTACCTATTGCAATGCTGAAGTCTCTTGATGTCGTTGGTGTATTACCTTCTCTACAGACATCCGCATTTGTTAATGGTTAATGGTTTTTTTTTTGCTAAAAAAAGACCAGTCTTGGGACTCTCCCCTTTAAGATGTTTGCGTGGGAGAGAGAGGGGGGGGGGAGCCTCTCTCTCCTCCACCACCATGCTGACTGTACAACAGAGGAAGCCTTCCAGCCTTAATTGTTGATTGCTTTCTTGAGATACCTTTGTACTTCTGCCCCTTGATAATGAGTTATTTTAAAGAGAGGAGGTTTTACATGACCGAACAAAGTGGGTGTGAAGGACAACTTAGTATGAATCTTATTAATATTTTCTTATTATGAATTACCCTCGTTCATAACTATTCCCCCACCCTGTGTTAGCTTCTTGGCATGGCTCTGTGGGAAATGGGATACATTGCCTTAGGGGCTGGTTCACCTTTGACGTTTTGCTAAAGCTTGTTACTGGGTGTTGTTGGGAGTACATCAACGTGCTGAGTCGTTGGATTTACGATACTGGCGTGTGAGAATATATCACTATTTAAAATGGCACAACACCTTGTTTGCGCGACTTTCTGTCCTATTTTTTGCTTTCCTGTCGCCTCCCTCCTCCTTCACTTTCACTCTCTCTCTCTGTCTCTCCTGAGAGCCCAGTGTCCCCGTCTCAACTCATTAATTATGCAGCCTATTGAAAACCTAGCCAGTGGGCACAGGTAGCACCCAGAGCTAAAAGCCCAGCCTTTCCACATCTCTCAGGATCCTACCCTTTTTTTCCCCCTTCTTGCTGTAAAGTGAGACAGAACGCCCATACGCCCCCGCCATCCTATTCTGAAGAACGGGGACAGCCTGTAACTGGCTCGCCCACGCTCGTTCGCTCGCTGATACAGAATGCCCTAAGAAAGATCAGGGTGCGCTATTCTGATCCTTTTTGTGACTCTGTGTCACATTTCGTTGGGGGGAAATGTCTTTTGAAATCAATGCCATCTTAAAACACGATTGTAAGATTGTATCTCGGACATTCTTAATGCAGCTAGAACCTACAATCGGCCCATATTATTCTGACTGGATTCTGATTAGATTACATTGTAAGGACATACTTTGTTGTGGTAAAAAGCATTCACTTTGTTCGCATACTGTACAGGACAGACATGTATGCAAAATGGGCTTCTTACTTTTGAAGGCTGTTTCTAAGCGAACATTTCACAACAAACCTACATAGTAAACAGTCCGATAGGCTGAGAGAGACCTGTATAAAACTTGTCCACTTGAAAAAAACTTAGACCGGTCCACACTTCCTGTGGTGTTAACTTCCAAAACTTCCTTCTAAGTGTAATTAGTTCCATCAATCATGTCTCAACTTGGGGGCCCTAGTTTGGGCTCACTGCCCTCAGCAACTGCAGTGTAGGAACTAAAACTGGGTAATTGCAAAGCCGAAATAATGTAAATACATATTTCAGACCTAAATAAGCAAAAATGATGGATATATTACTTACAGACTTCAGTGCTTTTCTAGCAGTATGTTATTGGATACAAACAGCTTGGACATAATGTGCCATTTAGGCACTTTAAGGGCTTCTGGAATAGTATAGCAGTTGTGTTTTCCAGCCTGAATTTCCCATCAGTCCCCTTGCCTCATTTCACAAAATGTTACCTTGTCTGTCCAGTGATATGTGTGTTTGTGTTGAAGAGAATTAAATAACGTATCAATAATTGAGGCTAATGGAATTATTATTATAGAACTACAAAAACTTCCTGTAGTGCCTGTATCTATTTGGTTTTGTATCGAATTAAAGACCCAATAGATATGGGCTGGGAAAGGGGAGTTATTATTATTATTTACAGTCTTAGAGCGCAGACCGGGGCACAAATCCCACCTCAGAACAAAACCAATGTAGGACAAGGCCTCGACTGCAAGGCCCAGAATTATCCTTGATTTGACATTATAGCCAGTACATGTGACTGTGTTGTAAATTTGGCTGCCGCTGTATTGGACACCTGACGAGCTATTTGTGTCTATCTTTAACCATCTAGACCACGCTAGACCATTCAGCGACAAGCCTCCCTTATTGTGGGGGGGGGGGGGGGGGGGGGGGGGGGGGGGGGGGGGGGGGGGGGGGGGGGGGGGGGGGGGGGGGGGGGGGG
>JAOEHI010044247.1:0-21228 GCA_025447815.1 Percopsis transmontana
ACTATGTGGAATATCGCAATATATCGCAATATGTAATGTATCGCAATGTATCGTGATATAATCGTATCGTGACCCTTTTATCGTGATATGTATCGTATCGTAAAGTCCTTGCCAATACCCAGCCCTAACTACAAACATGTTACACCACATTGTTCTAGCGTAAGAAAAATATGGTAGGCCTAATGACCGGAAATGTTTTTATGCATATGTGCCAAATCTGTCTCCTTGTTTAAGGGGGACAAGGATTTGCGTTACCCTAAAATATTATCCGCTGGCTAAGTTGAAAATACAAAGCAAAATTATGCAGCAAATCACACTTTTGTGCTTAGCATATGGCTAAGGAATAGAAAAGCTCTAGCTAGCTAGTGGAGTAATTATACATTGCATTAGATCATTAGGAAATCAATTGATCGGTTGATAGTGCTAATGGGTGCCAGATACTCTAGTGGCGGTTAGCAGATTAGCAGGGATCTAGATAAGATTGGGATTCATTAACCCTCACTGTTCATTTCCCATTGTGTGCCTGTGTGTAATTCAGTGTATATGAGTGTTGTGTACATCTATTCTCTATCCTCCAGATCAAGTCATTCAGCTTTAAATGTGCTAAAACATTTCAGAACGATGCAAAGCACATGCATGCGGACTCCAGGCGGCGGTGTACACGTGCTTAATTGGTCCAATCGCATCTGCAACATTAAAAACGTATTCAATGCATCAAGCTCTACTTTTTATGAGAAGAATACAGTTGCTATTTTACACACAAGCACATAAGAAAAGCACATTGTTTTGGTGGTTAGTTGTTATTAATGAACAAGTGAAGACAGTGTTCTACTCTATCTATGCACATACTGTAATGTACTTGGCTATGCAACTGGAATGCACCCTAATTCATCAAAGACAACAATACACGCCACTTTCTGAACAAATTATATCACAGCGGATCTTTAAAAATCTTTAATCATGTGTTTACACCTCAACTCACATACTTGCTTGTGCATGCACGCACACACACATGCACGCAAATACACGCATGCAAACACATGCACACACACTCCATTAATGATGAGAGTCTGGTGTGTGGCTAGGGTGGGTTGAAGAAGCGGGCGGCTGTGGGCCGGTGGTAGGGTTAGTACACCGGCAAGGAAGAACGTAGGAAGGAATAATAATGATTATGATTCTTGCCATAATCGAGGATCCCTACAGTTACCTTGCGGCTGGGAGTCGGCGACCCTAGACTACCCCCCCACCCCCCCTTATATCCTGTAATTGGTGTTTGTTTGTATGCCACTATCTCAAATTGTATTTAAATTTTGTATTTGATCAATCAAAAAGGCAATGCAGCAATCAACAGATTAAACCGGTAATAAATAATAGTTGTTAGTTGCAGCCCTAGTACTCTCCAGTGTATGTGTTTGCAGTGTAAGTTTGCCGTAGACTTAGATTGGTTAACACCTTGCTTGCGGTGCATTGTGAGGAATCGCAAGTGAGAACATCAGGGCTCTTAATTTAGGAACACTGCTGGGAACACATGCTTCAGCACATTGTATTGTGCACTATTTATTAATATATTAGAATTCACACCGGTACTGAGATATAATGTCGACTGGCAATTCATTGTAAAATTACTTGGCTGACTTTACTGTGTAAAGAGTCAATCTAAAATGATTCCCTTCTTTTCCCACTGATGTGTTCATTAAAAGTCACGGAAATTTGACTCGGATGCGAGTCATTGGACAAATCAAGCAAGCATGATTTATTGTTCTTAAATTAGATCGGTCTATATTGGTTATATTGATGCTGGCAGAAACACGTCCACTTTTCTACTTGTTTTTAAACTCATGTGGAAGGCCCTTATTTCCCTTTTGGTTATCTCACTGAAGGCCACATGGAGTGGACTTGTATTAAACTTGACTTGGAGATTCAAAGGTACTTTCACATCCCTCTACCAGTAGTATGACTATTTTCAGGAAATTTTCCCATTTCAATCCAGCAGACACTATTTACAGGCCATTAAGAGGGATTTAAACAGAGAACTTTTGTGTTCAGTGGTGTCAGCATGGTGGTTCTTCACCAGGCCTTTCAAACCTTTACTCAGGCTGAGGGGAAGTTTTTGTGTAAGGCAAGATGTTCCCGCCAGCTAAGGCAGCTGCTATTTTACAAAGCTGTTCTAAAAGGAATACAAATGGCTCCTCAGGGCCAAAATTGATAAACAAGCTACACTCAATTAAACTCAATAAATACTGGGATGAAAAGGGTGCAAAGTCTCCCATTGTCAAGAACACAGCTCTGTGGACATTGCATTTACAAAGGGATGAGTTTATGGACGGCAAGCTTCAGCATTTCAATCAGCACTGTGGGTGAAAACCTATTTCCTTCATTATTGAACTAAACAATAAAGATATTTTGATCGCTCATCAAAACCATAGAGGAGCTCCACACCCCAACACATCACTCAAAAGCTTTTATGTGTGGACATGGGTGGCTTCATTTATCGCTATTGATATGTTGTCACAGAATTATTTTCTCAGAAACAGCTGTCAACTCTTTGTTCTGAGTGGTCCTTTGTTTTCTTCACACAAACAAGTTTATTTATATAGCCCTTAATCACATTACAGTCTCAAAGGGCTGCACAGGCCCAAATTTCACATGTAAACCACTGACGCCCCCGATACCGTATCTTCCCATCAGGTGAGGAAAAACTCCCTAAAAAAAAACAATAAACCATGGCAAGCGACCGCTAATGGATCTAGGGCTAATAGACAGGCTCTCAGTGGCCAATCAACTGCTCCTTTTCAAATCAAATCCATTCTGAGGAAAAAGCCCCCCCCCCCCCCGAAATAGCCACGACTGTTTCAATGTCTGCAATGACATCGAATGATCACAAACCTAAAGGTCCAAATCAAATTAAGAGGAGCAAGCTCTCTAAAGCCAACACATTCAGGACAAATGTGATTATTCATTGTTTGGCTATGAATAGATAATTCCACTCCACTGCCATACGACATCTTGTGAACTAGGTAAACCAGCCCAACTTAAATCTCTGTCTCCTTTATTCTTTATCCAAAGCGACTTACAGTGAGTATAATTAAGTATTAAGGAGCAGGTAGGGGTTAGGATTCTTGCTCAAGGATGCTTACAGGTAGGCCAGGCGTGTTGGGGGTCGAACCCAAAACCTTTCCTGTAGGAGTTGCCCACCCTAATCTCTAAACTATCCTTCACCATTAAGCACCATTTTATTCAAGCTGGATTTGTTGTTTATTTGCAGTAATAGTGCAGAGCATTGCAATGGTCACACTAAACGAAAATCTGAGGATCCTCCAGAGAGAGAGGGAGAGGGAGAGAGGAAGTGATGAGCCGGTTGACAAGGGTGTGCTCTGTGTGAGGCAGGGAGCGACCCATTGTGGTGCGATAACGCTCCCACCTTTGACAGAGATAGGGCCAAGCCTGTTGCACCGTCGTGGAGGGCAGCTGTGAGGCCCTTAACAGGAGCTCTGTACTTGCCGTATAAACAGTGTCTTATCTTATCGTTCCCCCGTGTGCTCCCCGGCATGCCTCGACAGCATCTAGGCTAAGAGGAGGCTTTGTCTGGGAAAACTCAAGAGTCCCCCAGTGGAGGAATACTTTAGCCTGGTACATTGTGTACTCTGTATACATGCCTGTGTGCGTTTGATTATACAATTTTGTGGGCAACATCAAGTTTGTGTTTGAGACAGAGATAACAGGTACTATTACATTGACGTGTTTGTGCATAGGATTACCTGAGCATGTGTGTGTGTGTGTGTGTGTGTGTGTGTGTGTGTGAGTGAGAGCGAAATTATGTATGCAATTACATTTTGCATGTTTGCATGCAAGGCTAAATTAGCATTCCTGTGTGTGTGTGTGTGGAAGCATGTGTGCAGAGTAGAAGTGTACAGAGACATCATTATCTGTATCTGTTGAACCAACAAAATTATCTGTTTCTGAATTTGTATTCGGATTGAAGAATATCTGCAGTTCCTTGAATGGCCACTTGAGGCTGACTTCGAAAGCAAGGCCATAAATGTATGCATCCATTTATGCATAGCCGGGAGTTAGGCGGAGTCAGGCAGTGCCAAGATGGCGACGGCCAGAGCCAGCACACTTGAGCTTCAAACCCTTAAGAAAACCTATGAGTGATTCCACAGAGGGTTTGTCCACTTATTTATACGGTCTATGGGCAAATGTTATATTTTCTAACCTAATACAGTATTCATTGGCAATGCCTTCAAAGTATCATACTGTATTTTTCATCCGTCTCTCTCTCTATTTCTCTCTCTCTCTCTCTCTCTCTTTAAAAAAAATCTAAACTAAGTTTTAAGAACTGTCTAAACCCTACCATCACCCCTACTTTAACTGGGAGACATTGAGCTGAAAAATCGAAAGATTCTGTTTTGCATTGGAAATAGAAACTTTTTACAAGGGAATAATCTTAAATTCCAATGACGCTGTTTTCACGTTTCTTGGTGCGTTAATGTTACAGCAGTTAGGGAAACGTGAATTACTACTTTACAACAGTAACACATACAGCTAAAAACTACAGGTTTTGAGCATTATTTTGATGTATAGGTTACAGGGGGTTGAAAGAAATCCAGCTGCCACACCAGGCTTTTGTCTTGCTAGCTCCCGCACATGACGCCTCCTCCTCCTCGATGCGAGAGTTTCCCTGAGTGATAGCCGGTGTCAGCTCTCAGCCCGCTGCCTGTTTTGCGCTGACTCTGTGGGGGCGACTACAGAATATAGCGATCACCTTTCAATAATGTGTAGTAAATGAAATTACAAATTTGTGAAATCAAAGTTCTATGTTGCAAACAAAATGGTATTTTTATCTTGTGGCCTTAATCCACAATGATATATATATTGATTTGAAGAAACACAATGGCTGACGCACAGCCATGTCAATCATGGCTTTCCCCCCGAATAACAACGAGCAACTTCGGGTAGAAGAAATATCTGTTTCCATCACATTATTTGTGCTTTCCCGAATAACGGATTCGGGCACATCCCTATTGCAGAGATAAATCAAATAAGCTTGAGTATGTCGACTTATAAATATACCGCACTATTTCATACAGGAGATAACTATCAGCCTTACGACTTGTATTATGCGGCATAATGTGCACCTGCATACCAGATCTCCCCTAATGGAAAATCGCTGCCATTACCTGTAGCAATGTTGATTTTTTGTTGTACTCTTGTTGAGCATTATTGTGTTATTGGTTTGTTAGTATTTTACATCACAAGCACAGATAACAGTTAACAACTGACTGTGTGAACAGATGTTAGATATAGCAGGCACACACACAAATAGACACACACACAACAGACACTGAGACATTATAATGGAACTGTCTTTCAAACCAAATCGGAGACAAACTGAGAACATTCTAATCTGCTGTGGTGAGGTAGACTACGCGAGCCAGCCTCTGGTCTTCCTAACCTATCCTTTCAAATATGTTCACATCTGTGTATTTTTTTGTTGAGCTGCACTGTGTACAACTTAGGCTGCCCAGCACTACCACCGCTGGTACTTTATATACCTGTAACTGTCCGAGGGGTAATGCAAAGTGGACAATGATTGGAACTAAATTGTATTTCAAATCTGTATGTGCATCAAAGGGAAAGATCAGTTTATTATATCCATTAGCAAAGCATGTCCTGTTTGCTTATGTGGAGGCTATATTTCTGAGCCATTGCCAGCAATGTTGGTGGCAACTTGACTTAATTATATCATAGTCATATCATTAAGTCCAGTTTTCTTGTTATGACAAGCTTCAATTTAGGTAACTAGTGCCTACATTTTCACATTTACCCGTAGATTGAAATGGATGAAACAGATCGACTAGAAATAAAGGAGGGGTGGACCCCCTCTGTGCCCTCTGACCCTACAGGTTAGGTTTTGTATTTGAGAAAAGACATAATACTACTCCAATACATTCCTAAGGAAACAGACATGGATCATATCTTAGGATGGTTTGACAAGACACCCGGTTTTCCATCCTTAAAAGGACACATACCCAGTTTTGGAGAAAATAAATATCACACACTCTGACCTTACTCCCTCCAGATTTAGGAATGTCACCCTGATAAGAGGTACTCTAAACTGTCTCTTTTAAGATATAGAACTGTTGGAAAGTGCTATTCGGATTGAAATTACTATTAACTATATCAATAGTTGAGTCATGAATAAACACTGGAGTAAACTGGAGACGAACACTAAATAATATGGTCTGTTGAATCTGTGGAATCCGTTGTTTTCAACAACTGAATTAGGGCACATATCTAGTGCCATGAAAACCATGATTGCCTTGGTAATTGCTTGAGCACGGTCCGGGTTAACATGTTGCTTCATGTTATTGGGAAGAGTAAGACGATGGTAAGCATACGATGCAAGACTAACACCCAGGAGACTTTGCAAATGCTACAGAACATGAAATGGAACGAGTCTGGTGTGGGTTCAGATGTATTACTATTCAAAATGTGATCAAGCTCATAAAGCTTATGTTTTCTCAATGTGCATGCATAAAATACACTGACCATTAAAAGAGAAACAGTAAACTTACAAATAGCAATGTGTAGACAATGGCCAAAGCAAGACAGCCTTTTCCACTCGTTCAGGGTGACTGCTTTTACTACGTTAGCTCCACTGTCCGTTGTCAGGCACACCTTTTTTTATCTCGTCTAAATCCTATTCTCGAAAAAACTGCTTCAAACCACTTGCGATGTTTTCGCCCGTGTGGTCATCTGGAAAAAAAAAACTTGTCTGGAGGCAACTGCTGTTCAAACTCCAGTCACTTATGTAGTGGACCGTGAGGCTAATGTATGCCTCAGTCGCTTGGCTACTCCACATGTCTGTAGTTGAGGCATAAAACTCCACTGTAGACAGCGTTGTTTGTAACCTCCCACGACACTCTTCATATCGATGGCAGGGCTGTTTTCGAGAAATACTTGCTATATCTAGTGTCAATTTTATGGATCATTCACTTTAATCCTTCTTTCTCGAGAGTTTGGAGTGGTAACATGTCTTTTGCCAAGCAAAATGCCACTGCCGCTGTCAATTCGTTCCATAATTTACTTTGCTTTTCATAAGGAATGCCGTTGCAAAATGTGTTGTCAATTCTTGTCTGAGTAGGAATTTTCTTTACTTTACTTGACATTGTTGTCTCCTCGCGCACCTTCAGACTTTTCTCAAACTTGGGTTTGTGCTTGTGGTGGTGAAACAAATTGGAAGTCTTTCCATCCTTTTTTGCAAACTTTGCATATTACCGTTGTTTGCTCCACGTCTGATTTTCTACGTCTGATTTTCTTCCAGATTATAGAGGTAGCTCCTCGTTTAGCAATAAACTCCTCCTCAGCTTGATGTCTGCCTTCTTACTTTCTCACTCTGCATGTGAGCTGCGAATGTGTCGCACACACAAATACGTCATCTACTATGCTTTAACATCAATATCACGGGATGAGTCATTCTTATCGTGGGGAGAATTTCTGCCGGTATATTGCAAACGATACGATATGGCACATCCCTAGTGGACAGGGAATCACTGTATGCTTTTCATGTTCTAATATATTCATTTTTAGTGTGTGTTTACTTTAGTTTGTGTTTAGACGACTAATCCCTCCTCTCTGAAGTCTCACGACAATTTCAGATTTATTGACTGATTTAGATTGAATTGAGCCAATTCTATATTAGCAAATATAGTATGATTATCATAACATAAGCTCTAATATGGTTCCGGGTACCTAAGCTGGGTGGTGCCCCACAAGAGTTATTTATTATGGAAAATTAATAAATAAATAAATACATAATGTCAATGTAGAGACATAGTCACATATCGGGGTCAAAACCTCTACATCCTCTACATATGCCTTAAAATAACCCTAAACTATCATGTTATTTAGCTCAGATGGTATGTTCAGTAGCAGTTTCTTGCCAAATGGCATTTGTGTGAATACCATCTCAGGCAGACTGACAGCCAGCGTGGAGATGACACGCGGTGACGAGTGGACGGCATCATAAATAATAACGACTGCCATCCATTTCACCTGTCAAGATATGTGGCGTCTCATAACGGGCGAAGGAAGGCAGGAGAAACACAAACACGTGCTCTTACACAGAGACAATGATTAATGGTGCTTTCATCAGCAGGTGTGTGTGTGTGTGTGTGTGTGTGTGTGTGTGTGTCTGTGTGTGTGTGTGTGTTCCTGTACTTGCTACATAGTGAGGACTGGAACACGTTTTCTACCTACAGAGTGAGGAATTTTTTCGAAAGTGAGGACATTTTGGCCGGTCCTGACAAATCCAAAGGGCTGCTTGAAGGTTACGACTTTTTTTTTAAGGGTTTTAAGGGTTAGGTTCGAATTATGTTATGGTGTTACTGTTATGGTGAGGGTAAGGGTTAGGCATTTAGTTATGATGGTTAAGGTTAGGGTAAGGGGCTAGGGAATGAATTATGTCAATCCTCACAAAGATAAAAGTAAAAACGTGTGTGTGTGTGTGTTTGATATACACACAATTCTTAATTTGGTTTACGTCTTAAATCTGGATTCAGCCTTCTCTCGGCTTGACAAACAAATAACATTGCTGCACTGTTTCATAACATACCTGTGGCATTATGAGTACTCTGATAAGGACCAGCCAGCCATTCTATGTGAACTGCTCATTTTGAAACAGAGTGCTAACAATCTCTTACAGTACTGCATTGTATCCACTTACTGCTGTGACTGTGTTGGTCGTGCCCACGCCCCATAGCACTTCTCTCCAGCCCCTGTCCATCTCTCCACCCCCCCCCCCTCCCACCACTCTCTTTTCTTTTTATCCTTCTCTCAGTGTCTTTTTCTCGCCTCTTGGTGACATTTGTCAGGACTGCGTGATGCTGTGACAGACAGCTCTAGGCTCTTTGGAGGTTGTGTGTGTGTGTGTGTGTGAGCACGGTGGCCTGGCTGGAGGAGATAAGGAGAGACCACACACACACACACACACACAACATTCACACAAAACACAGGAAGTCACAGTGTCATTATAGGTGTGTGTGTGTGTTTATATGCATATTGTTCCTTACACACAGTATATTATATCCTACATATATCAAGAGTGCCCATGCACATTACACACAATTGTTCACTAGCACACATTTTGCTTAGGAAAAAGAGGCACACTATATGTGAGGCACACTATATGTGTGTGTGTGTGTGTGTGTTTTCTGTATACTGATAAGGCAATTCTGAATGCCACAATGCAGCGAAGAGCTTCTATTGAACGTCTTTTACACCACAGTTGATGGTTCCTCTTCATAACAGCGGGCCCCTCTCGGTTTGATGGGTGCCGTTGTGTATTCTATTCTAAACCATGCTCAGATACACACATGAACACACACTAGCAGCATAGGGGGCTCGTGCCCAAAGCTGCAGCTTGCCACTCCACCTCAGGGACAGCGGCGGCAGATGGTGCCTGTTGAGGAACCCGGAGTCCCCGGATCGGTGGGCTGAAAGACCCCCAAGGAGGCGCGGGTGATCATAGCAATGAAGTAGAGAGGCACTGATCGCTCTTCCGCCCCATCCCAGTCCTCCCACGCGCACACAGCTCCCTCCTCTCCTCACCAGATGCTGAGAAGCAGGCAGATACTCGAGGCTCACAAAAGGAAAAAAGAAGATGCATTACGGGAGACGAATGCAAAGCGACGGCATTCGAGGAACATTGAATGCTAATAAGAGCCCTGTGCGCCCAGTTTGTTACCAAAAAAAAGGTAAACTTGCCCACAAACAAAGGGATAGTAAACCAGCCTCTTGATTGATCTGGGTATTTCCGAAGCAGTGTTAATGATATGCTTTTTTGTTACTGACACTGATTAAATACTCAAACTGTTATTGATTCAGCTGCCTGACTTTTTATTTTTCCTCCTCGGATCAGATCCGCCAGAGCTGGTATCAATCTTTTTTCCAATTTGCGGTGCCTCTTTTAGCTGAGCAATTAGTAATAATTACCGAAGCTTATATGGAAATGGATTGAAGCAGATATCATAATATGGGCTTTTTTTCCCTAAGAGACTGAATTAAACCAGACCTAGCACATTTACTGTACTGTGTGTTTGCAAATAACTCTCATGTATTCCCTTAGAGAAATCTCAAAACACTCACAAGAAATATTCCGAATTCATTGCAAAAAACTTTTGTGGTGCTATACAGTATGAAAGGTTTAGTTGTGGTTAACCCCACAAACAATCTATTCCCTGTACATCAACATTGTTGGTGTGTGATATTATTTGCAACTGCTACTTCAGTTTATTTCAAAAGGCTCCTTCGCATGTGCATGACGTGGAATTGGATAGTGCAATTTTTCACTTGAACTCAAAAGAACAAATCAGAAGAAGGTGTCAGTAGTCTTAAGAGTCAGGGATCTGGAAATCAAGTGGGGCCTATACATGCCATAGAACTATAAAACAACTAGAAGCAACAACCCTGTTCATTTCATTGACATACGTTGGAGAAAACCATGGGGCGATATCTAAGATGGCTCTGGACGCATTTTACGTAATATACATCTCCACCGCACGTCAAAATAAAAGTTGGTTGCCGACTGAAAGCATCAGTTATGGGATGTTATAGGCTATCATATTTTAAAAGAAATAAATCATTTCATGGACAATGTGCTTATTTATTTATTTATTTAGAGAGAGAGAGAGAGAGAGAGAGAGAGAATGAGGTACACTCCCTTTTGACAATGCAAAATGTATCCACCCACAGTGGTCTTCAAGGCAGAATATAATGCTGATCCCCTGATACACGCCGATACAGTCCTGAGAATGCTCTATAGAGAGTTGGCCTTAAACGGTTTGTGTTGCTGTGTCCAGTAAATAGGTAATGTGGTTACTCTAAAGCAACAGCCTCAGGGACATTGGTGTGGGCGGGGGCGGTGGAATCCCACTGTGAACACTGTTTACATTTTAAATGCACCACCCCCCTTACACACTCACTAACCCCATCTTAAGACCACACTATATAATAGCACGTAATTGGATTTAGCAGTTCAGTGAACTTGTGGTTACTGTGGTCATTGTGTCTGCAATTGACAGTAGACAGCTAGGGGTACAAAGAAATACAGCAAGTAAATGGGGGAAAGATAAAGAGTGTGTGTGAATTTGTGTATTCCAACGTAGACTTGTATGAGTCAAGGAGAGCTAGACGAGGGGTCTCGGCCATTTTCCTTTGTGACCTGATGTAAGGGAACGAACAATGGCCTTTTCGCCCGCCCTGACACCACAAGAAACATGTTGAGAAGAAGAAACATAGTTATCGTAAGCTAATGCTAATCTCTGTCGGCTCACCAGAATCAATCTCTTTAAGGTGTAGCATAATAATTATAAGTGATAAGTAATAATTCTAATAAGTCTATTGACGGGGGGAGAGGGGGGAGAGGGGAGAGTACACAGGGGAATATAGTTATTTGTGTCTCTCCTAAGTATTAGCATTCATAAAGTAATGAGGATTAAGCCGTGTTAATATCCGAGTTTTTTAAATGCAAATGGGAAATCAAACATACCAAACCTTCCTTCCACAAAAGTGTGTGTGTGTGTGTATGTGTGAGTGTGTGTCTGCTCTGCTGAACCAAGTAACCCATCTTGGCCTGCCCACAACGCTCAAATGCACATTGTATAAGGCAAAGCCAGCGTGTTCGGGGGGGCCTCTTCACCGCACTCTGATCCACTAATCCAGTTTCCTACTGGATCCTCGGGGATGAGCTGATCTAGCAGGCCACTGGAACTTAGCACCTCACACGCTCCTCTGAAAGAGAAGACCTGCCAACGGAGCCGGTGACTCAGGCAGCGGCACTGCATTCTGATCTCCCGCCAGATCCTACCGTGGGGGAGGGCTTGCGCAAGATTGTGGGGGCGGGTAGTGTTTCTCGGGCTGAGGAGGCTCAACAACGCCAAGGGCGGGCCCCAATCAAAGCAAAATGTCACTTTGCGTCAGACACCTTAGGCTCCACGCCTCTTTTGAGACGGGAGAAAAGGCAAGGATGGGCAAAAAGCCCTGAGAACATATTAAATGGGTTTCCTAAAGAGCCATCGTGGGGCTCGAAAACAGCATGGCGGATCCATAGATGAAGTCATGACAGATGGGATCAACAGAGCCTAGCAGAACACCCCTATCTGATTAAGTAGTCCCCAGGTATAGGGCTTTGTAGCCAAGGCCGGAAAAGCCGAGGATAATAGCGGTAGTTTTAGTAGTTTTAGTTTTCATACAGTATTAAACTCCCCGGGGCACTGGCAAGGTACATCCGTGCATATACTGTACGCACATACCCACATATGTATCAGGTGTGTTTATGAGATGATAACAGATTTCTTGCACCTGAGGCTTGCGGTAGTCTCCAGAGGGGTCCTGTGGGTTACAGGCTGCTGCAATCTGTTCTTTTGCTATTTTCGATAGCCAGGTGCCAGAGACATGGATATGATTAATATGTTTGCCCACCTCTTGGCTGTGCTATTATAGATTTGATGGTTAAATAAACCCGATAAGTGTCTGTTGACTGCCTCGAGTAGGATTTTGTAAAAGCGGAAACTGCATTTATTTGTTCTAATAATTTATGTTAGCAGGACTATGACTGCAGTGAAGACAAACTGTATAAACAAGATTAAGACCGAATGTAATTCCAGCACAGCCGAACGATTTATGAATTGTTGTCATTCAATTGACCGGCCACCTCTGAGCCTTCATCAGTCAGGAATGACCCAGCTGACTATGTTGCAGAATCGATTACCCTAACAATATACAGTAATTCGTTTCATTTGTGCTTTTTAAATGCAATTCCCACTGTTCAGAGTACAACTGAATGTATCACAGGGGGTAATGCATAAAAACACAAAACTCAGAACAACAAAAAAGGGGGGTTGTGAAGGGAGCTCTTATACGGACAAAAAAGGACAAAATAACAGGGCATGATGAAGATCAGGAGGAAGATAAAATAAAGGAGAGTGGACAATGGCTAAGAGAAAGAGACCAGTGAGGTACTGTAGTTGAGACAGAGCACACCAACATGACCACCATCATAGTGTGGGAGAAACCGAAGCCTGTTGCCATGCCAACGAAGGGCCGAGCGGAAGTAGCACTCTTGCAATGGTGGAAACATCTGGAAAGTGCTCAAAGACTTTCAAATGGGCTGAAATACAAAATATATATAACAGAAAATGCAGCAGATACTACCGTGTTGTGGGAAGGTGGATGTGTTAGTCTTTTCGCTCACAGTTTACTTCAGCTATACAGTACATCTCTATGGTCTAAAGTGTAGTTTACACCTTTTCCTGCCAATGTGGGGCATTGGCAGGAAAAGCTAGAATACAACTATGATTCCCACAATTCACTTTAGGATCAAGGTATTAATGAAGGAAATAAAAGGCTTTTATCGGCAGGAGATTATGGGCTCCATTCAACCTGTTAAAACAAAAAAATCCTTTACTTATTTTATATTTAAGGCAAAGCCTGTTTCTCCCATTTGATTGTTTATCTTGTTGCGCCTTTGGCTTAGTGCCGCCATATTGTTTGCATCAGCATGGCGTTCATTTTGGGGGCCTATCATACGTGAAAATAACACCATAAACACAGCTCAGCTATTTCACAGAACAGTGACACCAGACGCCACCCCTATTGTGTTTAACATTGTTGAAATATTTGTTTACATGGTTCAGTGGATGTTTCATTTTCTCATGATCATCTTTCTTTCTCACTCTATCCGTCTTTTTTCTGTTCTCATTCCCTCTCTTGCTGGTAAGTTGGAAGGCTTCTTTTTGAATACACAGAGGAGCTTGCATTTGTACAGGTTGTCTGTCTGGAGGTGTCATGAACACAAACAGCCAGGCATTTGGCTTCAAGGTTGTGGCTAACAAAAACATCTTTGTCTCTCTGAATCCTTACCTTTCTGTTTTAATGTGTTTTACTTTAACTTCCAAAGAAATAAATTGGTTGGGAGTGAGTTGAGTTTGAACTACTGCATCACGCAGATTAAGTGCACTTCAAAATAATTACATTATTATATTATTATAAACATTATTATAAACTGTATGATTAAAAATTCACTCTCCCACTCAACACTTCCGTCATTCTCATCAATATGGAAGATAATTGCTTAAACAGCTAGATGTGCTGTTTGCTGTTTGTAAAACATGGCTCCGTTGCGTATGGCTGCTCTGTGCTCCGTTGGTAAACAACTTGTGGTTCTCAGATGTGGAGACTGTTTCCACTGGGTGTTTTCCAGATCTAGAGTACCTCATGAGGAAATGCCCGACCTTTGTTCCTCCCGAGAGAATTTACATCAGCCATTTTAACAGCAGTGTACATTTCACCTCAAGTATCAGGTGAGAGACCGGCAGGAGACTTTACACCCAGAAGCTGCCTTTATAGTGGCTGGTGATATTAATAGCGCCTGCCAAAGTCCTGCCAAAGATACCGACAACTTGTCAGCTTCGGCACATGTTGCAATTCTTGATCACGTTTACACAACAACCTCCGCCTTAACATCAGCAACACAAAGGAGCTGATAGTGGCTACAGAATGCATTATGGGGGAGGCCACAGCTCCATCCACATCAATGAGTGGAGAGAGTGAGCAACTTCAGGTTCCTGGGAGTCAACATCAGCCAGGACCTGACCTGGTCACATCACACCAAGCACACCACCAGGTGTGCTAAACTTCAGCTCTACTTGATGTGTGGCCTGAGAAGGTTTAGCATGGACCCCAGGATACTCGCCAACTTCTACAGGTGCACCATCGAGAGTATCCTGGCTGGCAACATCACCGCCTGGAATGGGAGCTGCAGAGAGTGGTGAAAACTGCACAGTGCATCACCAGGACTGAGTTGCCAGCAATGCAGGACCTTTATATTGTATATACTCTATTCTATTCTATTTTATTACTATTTTAGTCTTTCTGTTTTACCACTATATATTTTTTGTTGATTGTCTTGTCTTGAGTCAAGTGTGTACTATGACCAAGGACCTTTCATTGTTGCTGCTCTGTCTGTGTATTTGACAAATAAACGTATAAACTGAGTCATCTTTTGCTGAAACTTGAAAAGAGGAGTAGTTTCAAGGAAAAAAACATGCATTATGACACTCTTACTATAGCTACATAAGAAATCTATCAATCTATTTCCTTTTCCCCACAAAAAATAATTACAGCCACACAAATAGCAACACAACAAATGTGTAAATAATTTGGCGATAAATGTTACAAAATTTCCTTTTAATTTTGCCATAATTACCCAACTTCTACACAAACAACTCAACTTCTTTGCAGCACTGGGGATTCCATGCTCTAATGGTGTTTACCCGGCCCACAGAGCTAGATGGAGTAGCACGTTGACTCATTTGGAAGACATTAATTTCACATTATGTGATGTTGTTATGGTTACCTGCTGAGGCCCACCCCCTGACACAAGACAGGAAGTCAGCCCTGTCAAGACCTCATGTGGAGTCCTATATCCGGAAAAGGAGTAATTGGAGTTTTTTTCCTGACTTACACTAAACACAGTTAAGTGTCGTTTCATTAGTGAAAAGGAACGAAATACAAGCACCTAAACAGCAGCTTAGGGGAGGCAATGATCAACATCAAACATTTAATACAAATAAACTCTTAAGGGAAGGTGCTATTCAGCCTTGAGGTCTTATGGTTTGACTACAGGAGCGGAGAAAATGTACACTCAAATACAATTTGAGAGAAAATAGTAAAATGTCATACCTGTCATTTCAAACGACACCACAAGCATCAGTATGTAGGCATCTTCTTTGTCACATTTGTCATGGTTCAGTTGAGTGAGGTTGGGGGGAGGCTAGATTGCCACCCTCCACAGTTGTCGTTTTTGTAATTACAGCTCTGACGTCACCGCTAGGCTGAAAAGAGGTTCTCGCACTTCATAGAGCCCACTCTTCTTTCTAGGTAGAGACTCTAAGTGGCAATCAGACGTTCATTCCATGAAATTGGCCGCAGAAGGAGGCCGGATGAATGGATTGAAGGGTCATTAGAACACATCTGTGCCTTTGCTTCGTTTTGAGTTAAGAATTACGAAGGGAAGCACAGATGGATACTTGGAGACAAGCTACCGCGTTGACATGGACACTAATGACTAGTTCTGACCCTATAAAAGTGGAGGAAATGGTTCTCGCTAGTTGATGGTAGGCTGGTATTTCACAGAATGAGGCCAACGTGGCTCTTAAGGCAACAGCTGAAAGGAAGAGGAAACCAGGAGAGTGGAAGCACTAGGAGATCATATGGTAAAAGTGTACGCAAGCCCAACCCATGAATGGCCTTTTGTTGTTTACCATTTAAGCTAGATGGCGTAAACACATGAACTGTACATATGATTCACAGTTTTGTGTGAAATGGTAATCAAAAACAAAAGATCGTTCACATCCTCGTCTCTGTATTAAGAAGTTACTCCACCTCTGCAGATCATATTGTTTTATGATGATTGATTTGTGGAACACACACACGCAGTCATATTATACAGAATGACACTATAATATATCTGCGTTTTCCTGCAATGTGTCAGCCATAAAGTGAACCAGGTGATTTATTTTACATGTTTATCTCTTAAATAAATGTACTTGGCCTGTCCAACCTACAGTTTTCGTCCACTCTGCCCACCCCTGCCCACCCCTGCCCATACATAAGTTGTGAATAGTAAATCACTTGATTTGACGGGCTTCCAAACAGCTTAGTGCAACGGACCTGACAGATGATGGCTGTTGCTGCAGTGGAAAGTGTAAAGTGACCATAAAGATTTAATGCTTCCTTCACTCAGCTTAAGTGCTTTGCCTGGGGTCAATAGATCCCAGCGGTATTCCCGGGGAAATCGCAAGTGCAGATCCATGCCCACACAGAATATGGAGAATATCGCTGGAATACACGTATAGGAATTGGAAGGCCTTAAAACCACATAAAATATATACAGTGTATACAAACCACCACCATTAATTTAACATAATCCAGTACTCATTATATTACTATTGAAGCTTTGGGGTTTAGGGGGTAATAAATAATGTTTATAATTAGAATAAGGTGTAATGCTGTGAGCCTCTGGTATTATGATGTCTCTGTGATGTTCTTGCTATGGCATAGTAAGAACATCACAGAGAGCCACTATGGACGTCATAATCCATCCCTTTAGTCCTGCCAGGGACTTTAAATTGTCTTTATTTCAGGCCAGGCCCACCCTAATTTAATAAATGAAAGCATGAAAAGGCACTGAAGTCAGTTATCAGTTTGGTTTCTATTACCTAGTTCTGTCAGCGTCTCTCTCTCTCTCTCTCTCTCTCCCATTCCCATTGCCCTCTTTCATATTGTAGCACCAGCGTATATTCACTTTGAATAATTGAAGCACTTTAAATTCTGCCAAAATTTTGACATTACTTAAGCTGTGCAAAGACACTATGCATTATAGATCAGCCATCCAACATGAATATCATTCACAGTCAAAACCCACCATCCCACCATCTCCTACTCTACTGTGGTTTACAGATTCACTTAGACTTGTTCTTGAGAGACCTGTACACACACTTGTTTCCTTAATGGAGGCACATACTTTTCGCCTTTAAAATCCATGCATGCTGGCCACACATCTGCAGAGGCATCATACTTTATTATTAGATATTGTTCAATTTCCCAAGCCAAGGGGAGCAGGCAACAAGATGCAAATAAAAAACATGCTCAATGGTTCTTATTTAATACTTTAATACTGGCTTTCATGCCTTTTTTAAGTTTGTTTTGGTGGCACCTGCTTCTACTCAAATCAACCACCGCGGTATACATTCCCATACAGCTGTTGGGTATCAGCCACCATTTTAGGACCGTATGGTAAAGGAAATATTGGTAGCAGGGGATTATGGGTCAGTTTTGCGTGTGTCTCGGTGAGAGACGTATCGTACAGTTGCCATATGCCAGAGAGAGTCTTCAGGGGGGACAATGCTATTTAACATGTCACCCCAGCACCGCAGGGGAAGAGCATTGCAAATACACCTGTCTGTCTGTATAGTACAGTCTGTGTGTTTGTGTCATGATTGAAAACTAGAGTTGTGGAGGGAAAAAGTGATTATGACCATGGCCTCCATTCTTTGCCATCTGCAATTATGTGATGTTTCAACCTTAGACCCAGCTAATCTGTTTAGGTTTGTGTGTGTGTGTGTGTGTGTGTGTGTGTGTGTGTGTGTGTGTGTGTATGTGTGTCTGTGCATATGTCAGAGAATCCCGTAGCTCTTTGTCAATATTGTTTAGGAAAACAAGGTTGTTTAAGAGCATACAAGTGTAGGCCTGTAGCTTCAATAATGACATTATTTCTATTTGGGCCAATACCACGTGTGTATGTGAAATTGTGAAATAAAGAGCCTTTTTCCAATATTTCAAGGTGGTTCTAACAACATGGGTACCTTCATGTAAAACATATCAAGCTGCACCATCACACCATTTATGTCAAATGTGAAGATGAATTCTGTTCGGTCCAGGCTATTATCCAATCCACATCATTGTCTGTTGTTACATGCTTAGTAAAACATCCAAACTGTGTAGGATGGTGGGAATGGCTGGTGTCATCATAGCAGGCCAATCACAAGCCGTTAATTACACAAATCTGTCGTTCCTATGGCTGTATGGCAAGAATTGCACTCAATAATTTTAACATGCACATTGGTAAACAAATTCCTCTATTCTCCATGCAAATTAGCTGTGTGATTTTAATTTCAATATGTTAAATCTAGTGCACTCAAGAGCGCATTAGCCAGTGTAAAATGGTTGTGGCGTTTGCAATAGTGATGCCTTGTCCACAGCCGATAGTTTTGTACTTCTGGGTTATATGTGTGTGAGAGAGAGGGCACAGTTAGTTTGTTGTGATTTCTCATAAGCAGGCATGTCTTGTGCCATTGTTGACGACACGTGAAGAGAGCCATTTGCACCTCGAGGAATGTGTGGTTTGTGTCTGATATAAGGTGTGAGGCAGCTCACTCAGCAGGTAGACAATTTGTAATGTAAACATACTGCTGGCTTTTTAGAGGTGTGAGAACACGCTCAATTGTCTTTTCTTTGTTACACTTTGTTCATGTTGACAAGTCCCGAGCGCATATCTATAATTACACGGCATGCAGTTGAGCATGAGGATATTTAGGACTTATCTTTGTGTAAATGTGTTTAAATCAAAAAGATGATACTGAAACCTTCCCACTACTAATAGGGAGGTATTAGTTGCAGTTGCATTTTCTCAAACACCAAACAGCTAAATGTCTGGACAAATGGTTGCCACTCAGGGTGGGTTGAAAGGTCAGTGTCATTTGTCGAAGGTACATGCTGTGGTTTTGTCAAATATGCACTTTTTATTTGTCATTTTGTAAAAAAAACAAACACATGAACTACATCCCATATACTGTAGATATTGTAATTAACAAAACATGTGCTGGAGAGCAGCGCTGGATAACTTCTATGCAACAAGTGTGCATCACACCTGAAGGCCCACAAAGAGGAGAGACTAAATAAACCAGAGGAGCCGAAGGCGGGCACAGCTGGCCGATTGAGGATGGGATGTCAGGACAGAGAGACAAGGAAAGGCGGTGAGAGAAGATGTGTGGGCCAGATCGGACAGAAGCGCGCTCCCCCAAATGACAAAATGATGAGCCTTCCTTCCATCTGTCACTCATTCATCTCCAGCCAATCGGAGCCCCTCTACGGTCGGAGGGAGCTGCAGGAGGGACTCCCATCTGTACCCACCACAGAGTTTAGGACGTAATCAAAAGCTCAGATGTCGAGGCTTGCGTTGATTTGCAGTTGGGGGGTTATTTCTCCTCACACGCCGTGTGGGGTGAAGCGACGCCCTCCCTTGACACTATTACTCGATTTCCGCTCAACATTACCAAGTAACTGCTTAGTAAAGCGTTTGACAGTGACCTCTCAGATTCACAGAGAGAGCTCATGCAGGGGTCTGGCACGTTCACATCCAGGCTTTCGTCTTCCAAGGCAACATATTGTGTGTTTGTGTGCATGTGGCCTGTGTGGGCAGATCAGCAGCAGAAAGATGCGGGGGTTTGTGATTGCGCATGCTTGTGTTTGTGTGTGTGTGTGTGTGTGTTCCACCCGTCACACAAGCGCACCCCGGAGACATACATTTCGGAGCTAACCTTGTTGTGCTTTTGGAACAGGACTTCACGGGAGTTCTCTTCACGGGAACTGTGTCTACCCTTCCTCTCTTCTCTCTTTTCTTTTTCTCTCATCTCCCTTACCGCTTCTTCTCTGTCTTGTCTTCCCTGATCCCTTTGTGGCTTTTCTAAATGTGAGGGGGGGGGAGAGTTATTGGAGGTGTGAGTGATTTGGTATGCAGTAACGGTGGCGCTCTGTTTCATTGCATGAGCCTTCGCCTTATCTCCTTAATGGATTATGAACGAGGGAACAAAACAGAGGGTGGTAGAGTGAGAATAATTGGACATGCCGGCAGGAAACGTCCTGCAGATAGAACGCTCTGCCTGCACATTTCCTCTGCGCCCAGAATCACAGCTGTTATAGGCACAAGGACAATAGAGACAGCTGTAGTCAAGAGTGCCCAAATTCTATTTTATACGTTTATCACTGGAATCCCTCTTAACATCGTATCTTTTTGTTTATTGACAGTCAAAGGAGAACCTCTCCTGCAGCTGAGCTCATCTTTTTGGGAATTTTACTCATCAAAGGTCAGTTAGCGTATTAGAGCAACCCCTGTCAGAAGGCTTCTGCCATCTATAAATGTCATCTAGATAAACAGCGCGTTTGTTGCCTTTTTTCTGAATCCCTATGTACTGCTGTTACATATGGGCCTCCAATTGGCTACCTGTACATTTTAGAATCTGAATTCAGTGTTTAGGTATTTTTGTTTCAGAAGTTGATTGACAAGGCTGTGTTGAGTCATGTCAGTCTGTCTGAATAATTATCATTCATGCTGTGCTACATCTCCTCTGGATCACACAACAGTGGATTCCATCAGAGGGAGTCGTAATTAAATCAGCGGGTGCACAACATCTCAATTTCTTAGCAACAATAATTCAGAGCAAAACATGTGAGAGAAATGATACAGACTGAGAGCTGCAGCCAGCCTTGCAATATGGATTTGATTGATTCTAAAGTGTCTTTCAAGCGGCAAATATCTGCAGATCTGTGTAAATGCAACGAATGATCTTCCTAACAAGGCAAACTCCTCCAAGGTGGCCGCACCCC
>JAOEHI010044277.1:0-21226 GCA_025447815.1 Percopsis transmontana
CAGTAAATTAGGAATAATATTTTTCTCTTTGAGGATTTAAAATTTTCTTTAATTTAGGTTGTTCCTCTGCCAGCTGACGTCAGCTGGGTCTGATAAAGCCCATTTCTCCACTTGCGTCAGGAGATGCACAGCAAGTCCCAGCACACTCAGAGGCATTCCTCACATTCTTAGAGGATAAAATGATTCACTGGAGACTCCAGTGAAAAAACAAACCCACAGAAACGGACATGTATCGGCAGCTACTGGCAAACACACCCCGATATACATTCTGAATAAAGCCAGTTGGTTTGTATACACCTCTGTGATTTATTAGATTACCTAGCACTGCTCACGTCCCATGTTAAATGGTGGCAAAATAGTTATGTTAGTGGCAGTTAAGACAACTTACTTACATTACTGATAGATAGCTAGTTTCAAGGTTGCTTATCTACGTCAGTAGTGCTAAGTCCTAATTGACTTGTGTGTTTGATAGTAGCTACAACATGGACCTCTATAGCTTACTAGCTGTGTATTGCCTTCCCAGTTTACACACACAATTAGCCATAACATAATGACCACCTGCCTATTATTGTTCAGGTCCCGCCAAAACAGCCCTGACCCGTCGAGGCATGGACTCCACTAGACCACTGATGGTGTTCTGTGGTATCTGGCAACAAGACGTTAGCAGCAGATCCTTAAGTCCTGTAAGTTGCGAGGTGGAGCCTCCCTGGATCGTTTGGACTTGCTTGTCCAGCACATCCCACAGATACTCGAATGGATCGAGATCTGGGGAATTTGGAGCCCAAGTTAACACCTTGAACTCGTTGTTGTGTTCCTCAAACCATTTTTGCTTTGTGGCAGGACGTATGATCCTGCTGAAAGAGGCCAACACCATCAGGGAATACCATTTCCATGAAAGGGTGTACATGGTCTGCAACAATGCTTACTTAGGTGGTACATGTCAAAGTAACATCCACATGAATGGCAGGACCCAAGGTTTCCCAGCAGAACATTGCCTAAATCATCACACTGCCTCTGCTGGCTTGCCTTCATCCCATAGGGCATCCTGGTGCCATGTGTTCCCCAGGTAAGCGACGCACACCGCCATCCACGTGATGTAAAAGAAAATGTAATTCATCAGACCAGGCCACCTTCTTCCATTGCTCCGTTTCTATCAGAACCAGCTTAACTTATTCAGCAATTTGGGCTACAGCAGCTCGTTTGATGGATAAGACCACACGGGCCAACCTTCCCTGCCCACGTGCATCAATGAGCCTTGGCTGCCCATTACCCTGTCGCCGGAACTGCAGTTTTGGAGATGCTCTGACCCAGTCGTCTAGCCATCACAATTTGGCCCTTTTCCTGCTTCTAACACATCAACTTTGAGGACAAAATGTTCAATTGCTGCCTATTATATCCCACCACTGACAGGTGCCATGATAACAAGATAATCAGTGTTAGTCACTTCCCATAACAAGGCATTCACATTTTTTGTACTTTTAATGCTTAATAATCTTAGATATGCTACCTACATACTGATGTGCACTGCCTTAAAAATATTAAAGTTTGCCAAGCATAGAACATATTTTTTTTAAATTCAACAGACTACAGAGCTAACCAAGCTCCTATTAAAAGTTAGGCGTAGTGGTGTCCTGTTTCATAGGGTTACTATGACCTTCGTAGCTCTGTTCAGTAGGGTCACTCCTCCATCGACAGAGCTCCAAAACAAGAGGTAGGGTTGAGTGGGAGTGGGGACTTGTATGTACGGCATGAGCGTAGTGTATCATCAGAAAGAAATGGCTTGTGTTATCAGAGCAGGGCACATACCGAGGTGTGCTGGGGGACTGGGAGCTCTCGCTGGCGTCTGTGGTGGCCAGTCCCTCCCTGTTCCGGTCTGGGCCGGTGGCCCCCTCATCCTCCATCTTCCCTGGCTTGCTGGATGGGTCCAGGCCTGACATGAACTCTATGCTCTGCTTCAGGCTCTGCAACCTCTCCTTTGGAAAAGACACGGTGGAGCTGAGTTTACATGCACAAGTACATGCATATACTGCTCAAAAAAATGAAGGGAACACATAATCATCACAGTATAACACCAAGTCAACTAAACAGGGATATCAATATGTCCAGTTAAGAAGCATAAGCCATCGTGAATCAATGTCACCTGTTTTGGTGCAAATGAAAGTGACAGGGGCACTGGAAAAGGAATAGTTTTGCAGGTGGCCAAAAAGGAATAGTTTTGCAGGTGGTGGCCACAGACCATTGCTCTCTCCTTATCCTTCCTGACTGATTCTTCTCTAGTTTTGCTAGTGTTTTTGTCACTACTGGTAGCATTTTCCTCTCAAAGATTCTCTTTAAGTAACGTTATGAGGCGGTACCTGCAGCCCATTGAGGTTGCACAGGCAGTCCATCTCCTCCAAGATGGCACATCCATACGTGCCATCACAAGAAGGTTTGCTGTGTCTCCCAGTACAGCCTCAAGAGCAGGGAGGAGATACCAGGAGACGGGCCGTTATACAAGGAGAGCTGGACAGGGCCGTAGAAGGGCATCAACCCAGCAGCAGGACTGGTACCCGCCTTTTTTGTGCGAGGAGGAACAGGAGGAGCAATGCCAGAGCCCTACACAATGACCTCCAGTGGGCTACTGGTGTGCATGTTTCTGACCAAACTATCAGGTACCGGGATGAAATCCTCAGATCCATCAAGCTCACTGATGCCCTGATCCAGGTCTGGGAGGAGATCCCTCAGGACACCATCCACCGTCTCATCAGGAGCATGCCCAGACATTGTTAGAAGTGCATACAGGCACGTAGGGGCCATACACACTACTCAGTCACATCACGAGTTGCCTTGATGTAAAAATACGCAAGTTGGAACAGCCTGTGTTTTGTTTACTTTGATTTTCGCAAGTTTGAATCCAGTTCTCAATCGGCTGGTGATTTTGGTTTCCATTTAACCAAATGGTATATTGTATATAGTAGGTATAGTATTTAGTAGGAGTAACCAAATGAGGTTACTATTTGACTCTCTCTGCTGCCCCCTGTTGTTCAGTGTTTACATTTTTGAGTAGTTATACCATACATACCGGGCTCAGGATTTTCATCCCAGAGTGCATTAGCTTCCTGGCAGCTTTGTGGTAGATGGTCTCTGGTTTGTTATAAATCAGGGCATTCTCACACATGATCCTGAAATCTACCTGCAGCAACAATTCATGATATTGATTATGACAAAACAAAATAAGAAATACAAATGTAAGTCCATTGTTAAGTATATCTGATAATCTCATGGCTTGGTGCGTACTATGGTTTAGAAGCTACAGTTTGGTAGTTGGTGTAAATAAAATAAAACAAATCAGCCCATGGGTCTTGTTCTGAAGGTCTTCCACTAATGATTTGACCTATTGGGACCGCCAACAATGACAAACACTTTGAATGGAGAGTTTCTAGACTGATATTTAAAGCAGAACAAATTGCTGAGCTTGTAATGTCAGGATCTTATCAGGCTACCTTAAAACCAGTTATGTCCCGGTTTGTGTCTTCAAATTAAACCCAGTTATGTCTGTATATGGACAGGGCAGATAAATACCTTGAGCTCCTCCAGCGACTTATAACACTCTTTTTTAATCTTCTCCTTCATGGTGCTGAAGTCCATGGGCCGCTTGATGATTGAGGAGTAGCCTGGTGCAATGAGGTCTGTAACTGGGAATGAGAAGAACGCACTTGGGTCTTTCCTACAAAAGAAAAAAGTAAAAAACAACACACATACAGATATCATATTTACAGGACAACATGTAATATAGACGGAAAACAAACCAAGGAAGCAATTAATAAATTAAACCAGATCAGAATTTATGATTAACACAATCACCTTTGAAGCTGTCTGATCAGTTGGGTCAAAGCTTCTTGGAGAGGGGTCTGTTCTTTTTCTGTAAAAACAAAACACACTTCAGGTTTAAAAAAAATAAAGATTTATTGCTTATAAATGTAGTAATATATAATTTTTAAACCCCTGACTATTATCCTCTTAGCTCAATAAAACTCCACACTACAACAATTCACAACACTACAGCACAGTGATTATTTATACTTCACATTACATTAAGTCCTCTGGACTGGAAACTACAAGTGCCAGTTGTATTAATAAATACTCCATCCACAACCATTGTTGCTGAAAAACTGTTGCTGTTTACTGGTGTTTTACCATGTTACTCCAATTTGTGGTTGTATCTTTTATACTTTTATACACATACACACAGACACACACACACACACACACACACACATATATATATATATATAATAATTAAAAAAGATAGTTTCTGATTCAGCACATAGCGCAAAGGAATATTTCTATTCCAAACATCAGCATGTAGATTTAGTATATTGAGGTACAGAAGAGTTGAGAAAGAGTTGAGGGTTTAACACTAGTTCAATATTGCTTTAAAAAAGGGCTGATACCTACCCTCTAGTTTATCCAGCTCTGAGCGGATAGGAGTTCTGTTCTGTTCTCTGTCATCCCAGTCACCGTCGGCATCCTGGCCTTTCCTTTTCTTTGTCATCTAACATCACACAGCACACATACGGGGAATGTGGAAGCATTCCTACTAACAGTATTTTGACTATGAAGGACAAAAAAGCAACTCTGAAAACGAACAGCATCTTTGTTAGTTTAAAGACCTTTTTCTTTCCTTTGTCCTCCTCCGGTGAGCCAAAACTTCTTTCTTTGTCCTCCTTCTTCTTCTTCTTTTTCTTCTTCTCCTTGGGTTTATCGTAGTCCGCTGATTGTTCGTCGTAAAAGTTGTCAAGACTGGAGCCTCCCGTGGTCACTTCATTTCCCGCAACTTTTAAAACTAACTTGAGAGGTCTTTCACCATACTCTGCAGAAAAAAAATTCTGACATTTAGTAACTTAGCAATTGTGCAGAAACACAGTAAATTGATTAACTAGTGAATGGGAATTTACATACATTCAATAATCTGAACAATAACGTTTTAGCTGCAACATAACAAAATAATGTTTTTAATGTGGTTGAATATCTAAAGAAAAACATCTCAAATAATAATTTGGACAAATCCAGTAACAGATAAGGACAGATTCATAATCATATGCCTAAATATCCGTATGAATGAAGGACATGAAACGCACTGACAGTTGACAGATGATTTAGGGCCACAATGTTATGGCGGCTAGCCTTTAAAAACTAATGTGAAGGTAATTGATCAAATAAACAATCAGCAGTACCAGCAGCAATGAATGGTAATGAAATGCTTGCTCATAGTGCACACTGACTTTGCAGACACAAGACAATCAACCAAAAAATTAACATGGTGTTAAAAAAATTAAAGTATATTATGGTAGTAATAGCAGTAGTATAAAATAATAAAATAAAACAAAACAAAAGGTTTATGTTCACATACTGCTGGTCGGTATTGTATTAAATACATTTAGGGTAACAACCAAAAACAGTTAGGTTGCAAGTATGGTAGCCTAGCTTCTTTCAAATATGCGAATCTTACCCGCTAAGCTTTCAAACTCTTATCACAATTTTCTTAACACCGAATACACAAATGTGTAAATAAATATATTTCCTAAATGGTTATACGATGTGTAATATCTTACCTTCAAATCCGTGCTTTTCTGATTTGTGCTTCTTGTGTTTTTTGCCCATTGTTTATTGTTATTATGCTCAATCAGCGGCCTGTTCTTTGTGATCTCTGTGCTCACGGAAGGACTACAAGGCGGTTTCCCATAGCGGCACACAATTGCAGCACCGCCTGTTGGTAAGGCGGTGGAAGTTAGTGCCAAGGTTTCACCCACTATCTTCTATCACCAGTAGAGAGCGTCGTTGTTTTAGGATTTAGTTCTAATAAATGTAGTTATAATCGAGGTCGATGCTTTTAATCATTCAGGGAATATTTTCAGAGTTATGATAACTTGTCTGCAAAAGCCCAAAAGACTGATACAGTGTTTTGGCGATGCAATATGCGGGTCAACCAACCCGTCTGCCTCAGGGAGGTTACTTTCCCTAAACCTCAATTTATGCAAAACATAAGCCTACCTCATACTATTTGGTCACAGATAACTTAACTCAAGTCTCAGCACTTAAGTCTCAGCACATAGGTCTAAAAAGGAGGAAGCTATTCTTTCTTGCGGTTTAGCTTATAATAATAGGACACTTGTGCCTCTATTCCTTTCAGAGCTGTTATGCTCTGTTACATCTGCACATGTTGTAGCCTACAGGCTGATGAATGACAGATGTTTTATTCATGGAGGAAAGATAGTGCACATTCTTTGAAGCACATTCCAGCTTTTATGAAGAGGGAGGATGGGTTAGGGGCCCAAATTTTCAGAAGGAGTCGAGACTCCATCAACCGTTCCAACCATACCTTCCTTTAGATGGAGAGGTGATTCTGACACTTCAATGAGTGTGTAAAAGAAGGAAATGATTAAAGGTACACTCCTTTATTTCTGTCCAGAATTACTAGTTGAACCAAATCAAACCATGTTTTGGTTTGAAACTCTGAGATATACAGTGAGCTGGGGCTGAATGTATGGTTTGGGGTTGCAAATAACTGAATCAATAAGTGAACCATATACAATTACATAGTATGAATAGTAAGTGTCTGTAAGTGCAAGGGTCAAGGCCACATAACGTCAGTGCTGTAAAGGCCCAGATGGTAGGGGGCAGTGCCAGCCTCTGCCAACATGGTGCGGCCCTGCTTCTGCCCCGGCCTTGGGATCCATCTGTTTTATTTCATCAGTAGAGCTGCACACAATTTTGGAAGTCCATGGACGTCTTGGGATTAGAAGGAGATCGGTTACACCAAACACGGCTAACAAATGGCAGATGTTGTGAAATTCATTATCCTCTGTCACAACAGGGCTGTAGGGGCCCAGAGTTCTGTTTCCACATGAAAGCAGCATCCCAGCGGAACCATGGGAAACCGCTTCCCTCTCAGAGGCCTGGATGGAAATGGAATAGGTCTTTCCACACATACAGAACTACATCAACACAAAGGCAGGCTGTGAGTTATCTGTGTTGCACATGATTTGACCAGACAGACATTTGTGATAATACAGCAGCAGTACACTGTGTGGACTGCCACTAAGCCAAAGCACTGCTATCATGCACAATGGAATCCTGTTGAAACAAGTATTCTATACTTGAAAATAACATGCTATAGAGTTGTGCTATAGATTGTAGTCCTATTTTCTCTGGGTACCATCAGGGTAACCTTCCACAACACACTATAGTCCATTATGATCGTGTTATGATCACTGAATATTATTGAAATATTCCTGCTAAAATGTAATCTGCCCTCGACTGTAAGGCTTTGCACAGGGTGGTGCAGACTGCACAGCCATGCAGGACCTCTACACCCAGAGGTGTAGGAAGAAGGCACAGGAGCTTGCAGACTAGAACCAGCTGGTTCAGGGACTGGTTTCTTCCTGCAAGCCATCAGAATGTTAAACAGCTGACAGAGCTGTCACTTTACTCCCTTTTTTTTAAAAACATCTTATTCCTTTATTTGTCACGTTTATTGTATATATTCTATTCTATTGCATATAAACTGGAAACACACACACACACACACACACACACATATATATATGTATATATTTTATTTGAATATTTTTACTACTTATTTAACCAACCATTAATATATTTTTTTGATTGTCTTGTCTCTGCAGAGTCAAGTGTGCACTATGAACAAACAATTCATTACATTTCATTGCTGCTGCTCTGTCTGTGTATTTGACAAACTTGGAAACCACAAGGGCATTTCTAGACACAAAGTGAGGCATGTGCATTTGAACATCCACTACTAAGGCTGTAGGAGAGGCTGTAGTGTGAACCTATGAGAGCAGTGGGTGGAGGAGTAGAGAAGAATGTGAGCTACTCAGCATTGAGGTGTGGGCGAGGCATGCACTGACTGAGTTTCAGTCCAAAACTATGTTTTTGTAACTCTGGGTTTAACCACAGAGAAATGTCCCTTTAACACTACTACTTCATACAAAAGTTTACTTAATCTATTATACCCTTCATACGTATTGCTAGGTAAGACACAGCATATACAGAAAGGTGGCCAGTGTTCTCTTTAGCTGGAAGTTGTCATGATGGCATTCAGATGTGACAGATGAGATGTTTGGGGTCATTATGGCTATCAAACAGCGGAACACTGTTTGAAGATGTAACCCGCCATCGAGGCTCACATAGACACCGACATCAAAGCAGAAGCCAATCATTCTGGCTGAGTTTCTCTCCTGCTTGCCAGTCTTTCACAGCGACATCTATGAGCATCAGTCACTCAAAGCCAGTCGAAGGATTCCGTATGTGTGTGCGGTGACTCTATTTTTAACCGCAGCCAAATCACTTGCGTGTTGCTCTTGCTTTTTTGGATACTCAATAGTTGCAATAGTTTTGTCTGCTCCACAGGAGAAGGCATAACTGGATCTTCTGTCCTAATAACGCAACACCTTCCCTAACCCTGTGACTGTACAGGCAAGGATGGTTGTAACCTCCTCTAACAATCACAAACCTGTTTCATCTGATGTGCTGTCATTAGCATCTGCTACCTCCGACTGTTAGCCAACATCTTCTGTAAACCAATTACTGTTATGTATATTTCATTGGGCTTTGTAGTTATTTGTAGTTGTAGCAACTACAAAAACCTATTTCAATGTTTTTGTAGTTGAATGTCACTTAATGTATTATTCTGTTTTTTCAAAGCTTTATTATTATTCTTCTTCTTCAGGAGTCTAGTTTGATGTGGGAAGGCACGCTGGGTGCTATGTCCCCACGTGAAAGTGTGCGTGTGTGTTTGTGCTTGTTCATTGCAGATTTAAATACTTATATGCATCATGGGTTTTACACTGTGTGTGTGTGTGCGCGCGCACATGTGTGTGTGTGTGTGTGTGTGTGTGTGTGTAAGTGACAAGGTAAGCAGTGGGGAGGAGGTGTGTGGAGGGGAGAGTGACTGCTGATTTCTGTCACTCTATGCCTTTATTCTCCCTGAGCCTCTGAAGACAGTGGTCCTGGAGGGAGAAAAACACACAGGGGAGACGTGTTCAAAGCCGGCGCGCTTGGTGACCATCCTCTGTCAGATCTTAAGCCATTTGAAAAAAAGTTAGCATGAACTGAAAGACAGCATCTGGGAGATGGTCTTTGCAAACCCAATGAGACTTATCACGCCAACACAGGGAAAGGCACCGTGTGAGCTGGAAAGTCTGCCTGTAATCTTGCCTCCCTTCAGAGGCTGATAACAAGGCCCTATGCTTGCAGTATATCACTACAGTATTAACATTCTTGTTGGCCTTGTGTCCGAATGAAACGACACGTTTATGACTCATTATCGCAGAGATTGTAGAGCTGTGGCTTCGGACTGCGTAAGGGGGTCACAAGATGCTTTGAGGAGTATCGTGAAATTATTTCAAGATGCTGAAATCACATTTCTAATTGTTTTTTAATAATTGGTTAAATGAATTTCTCTATACTTTTTCCAAACTCTTCACACAGCCAGCACAACCACAGTCTATGTGGACTGTGGATCTTTTTTTTATTGCTTTGGCACAATATGCATTCACTGACATATTTAAAATTTCATGCAGTCTTTTCTCATTCAAACTCAATCACCACCAAAACTATAGTATATGTATCTTACAGCGCATTTTGCACTTTTCAAAACTGTTTACGTTAAAGTTTAAAACCTATACAAATTTCAAGTGGACCACAATTTGCTACATCAATACAACATTGAATTTAATCTTAAATATTCAAAATCTTACAAATAGAGTATGGTTTTGTTTGTTTTACTGTACATAGACTTTACAGTAATGCATTAGGGTAATTTGTTTTCTGAATTTACTGGATTACTTTACACAAAACAAAAAGGAAGACCACACTGAAGCATTTCTATCCCTTGTTCCTGTAGAACAGTATTATATACTTGTCAGGTATTGGAGTAGGACCGAAGCGCAGACACAGGACAGATTTGAAGATAGATTTATTAAAGTCCAGCAGGCAACAGGGTATCCACAGGAGAAGTCAAACAGGCAGGTATCAAGCAAAATAATGTGTAAACAGGCAGGCAAAAAGTCAACAGAACCAAATTACAATTAAATACTTTGTCTCCTCCTCTCCCTATGTGCTACCACGGCTCCTTTTGACCTTCTGTTTTTTTTTCTTCTTCTATTGTTTAATGCCTTTCTCAACTTTCTGTAATTGGTACGAAAGACACCAAGGCACCTTTGACACCTGCTATTTTGGTTTGGACCAAACTGAATCATGGTTTGGTTCATTTGCAGTGTGAAAAGTCCTAAGGTCTGGACAAAACAAGGTAGAGGACCAAACAAGGTACAGTAGGTGTGAAATCCAAGGTCGAGAAAAGCCAGAAGGCAGAATCCTTAGGCAAGGTTACTCAGGAGGGCGGGCCGGTGGCAGGTTAAGCAGACGGGACCACTCTGGCTGGGCAGACAGAAGAGACCGATGGTGGAGACGGACCCCTTCAGGCCTCCTGTCCGTCCCCCGGACGGACAGGAGGCCTGCAACAGTCGGCTGTTGGCAGACTTGACGTCGACTAAGGGCAAGAACCAACTCAAGGACGAGAACTGGAACCATCTCGGTAACTGGAATCATGTGGACAGAAACTTGCTCTGAATCAGGAGCCCCCTCGGGTTCTGGGACCTGATTAGGAACAGGCATGGCATGAGCAGACTCTAATTCTGGCTGAGCGCAGGCCGGCTCTAACTGGTATGGCATGGCGTGAGCAGGCTCTGGCAGATCTGGCAGCGCAAGCAGACTCAGGAACAGGCTACCCAGAGGCAGGCACAGCCTCTGCGGCAACAGGGCCTGGAACCAACTCTGAGATAGGACCGGGAACACTCTCAGGCTCGGAAGCCCACTCTGCAACTGGAGATGCTTGAACAGACTCTGGCTCAAGAATGGGTGGGACGTCGGCCAGAGGAGAGATGGCTCATTGCCAGACGCGTTCCCCAGGTAGGGGACTCCCAGGATCGTAGGGAATGGGATCTGGCAGGAGGTATACCACGGAGATTTGATTGGGTTAGCAGCCTAGCAGACTGGGGGGTTGATTGGTGGTGAACATGATGAAAGCTAGCTGGCCTGGAGCTGGCCGCCTCTGAGGACGGACCAAACTGGGAGCAAGCAAGATAGCGGCTAGCTGACATGGGTGCTGGGACCATCGGGAGACTAAATACACTAGGGACGGGATTTACTAAAGGTTTACATATAAGCTGATCTACTAACGCTGTGCAAGGAGGATGATGTCTTTCAAAAGTGCAAGATGAACGTATTGTTCATTTACTACGTTTGCCATAATGAACATGAATAAGCAATTTGGAGCGTTTCAATTGTAATGTGCAAAATAATGGGAGGGAAACATGCAAATACATTAATTTACAACACGCAATGTAAACTATCAAGCCTAAACGCAATTTCAGCTGATAGTGACTTTTTGAAAGGAAGTTTCAAAATGCCAAGTGTTGCGCACAGGGCCGTAGCTAGGGTTTCAAAAGGGTTTTCGGTTTAGTCATCACTACGCAAACAAACAAGCGGTTGGCCTACTGGTCTACTATTATTAATGCCGTCGTCCAAAGCTGTTTTTTAATCAGCTGTTTTTTTTAAACCTGTTTTTTTAATTGGTCTTATGGCTTGGTCTTATATCTTATAGCTAGGTCTGTGAGCTTGGTCTTATATGAAAGAAATAGCCTATGCCACAATGTGCACATTTCGCCTCTCCAGCCATGCCATATTGGAGCTGTTGGCTGAGCTAAGGGCTGATTTGGAGCCAGTTACAAGAAGGAGTCACACCACACCTGCCATGCCCAAACTTCTTGCAACTCTGCATTTCCTCGCGTCTGGGTCATTCCAGTGTTTCGTAGCTGTTTCTGCTGCGGTTTCCCATAGGATTTGTTTATGTGTGCTGTCCCAAGCACTTAGTGCAATTTTACGCAGGATGGGTCGGTACATACAATTTGCACGTACTCAGGACGTACTGAATGAAACCATGGCGTAAACAATTAAAACACGCAAACCCCTCATTTAAATGCTGCCGCCTCCATGGTGTTTACACATGTTGTCATTTACACAATTTAGTTTTAGTATTAGTATTAGTAGATAACCAGTACCACGTACTGAAATTAAACTTGCAATATTTTAGAATGCACACGCAATTTAGTACGCTTTATTTGGGATGTTATAAAATCTGTCCCTATGGGAATGGGAAACAGGTGAGACTGATAACTGGAAGAAGGACAAGGACTTTAACACTAGGAAACAAAACAGACACACTAGGCAAACGTGGAGTGAACAACAGGGGACACAGCACACATACAAAAACACAACAAGACAAACAACCATAGAACATTGACCAGCATCAGGAGATCCTAGACTGTGTTGTGACAATACTGTGAAGAGGTGTCATTCTTGTATTGTATTGGGAGACATCAATGTTACTATCAACAATATTTAAAAAAAATCTAAAGAAACAACATAGGAAAGAACAACAACACTAAAGTATTTACTACTTCAAAGGTTGACATAAAATACTATATACTGTATTGCAAACTGTTTTTTTAGGTAATTTTACCAAGAGTAACACTGTAAGTAATTGTTCCTGTTAGGATAAAACTAGTGCTAGTGCTGATGTTTTGTTAGAATGAGTTGATATTGAGAGTTGTATTACAGTAAGTGTGGATTAGGTGCATTCTGGGCATGAAATGAACTTACGCCCACCTTAATGTTGGTATGGACATCTGTGTGAAAAATATTGAATAATGCTTGTTAGTGATTGTAAAAAACTATAAATGATCTTGAAGCTGGAATTTCATGTTGAACTGTGCTCACAATCCGAAATAAACCTGTGTGTTCCACTACCCCCACCGCCCACCCACCTACCTCTGCTCCCATGCTGTTACAGGTCCATTACGTAGGCTGTTAACAGAAGTGGTTCCTTGCTTTGTGCTTGCAGGAGAGGGTTTTCAAGCAGCTCTTTTTGGGGTCATAGGTCAAATAGCCCCTGCATTACTGTCACAGTCTCTGTAGAAGGTTTCTGGGGAAAATGTAAATAAATGCTTTACTGTGACACACTTAATTTGCCTTTTGCATTTTTATTGAAAAAAGTTCAATCCCAGCAGCTCAGCTGGTGGCTGGTGGCGTACACTGTTGTTTATATGACAAGCATACGTTCCCCAAAGCTCATGAACAATTCAAACCATTTAACTGGAGGTCAGGAATAAAAAGAGCAGCATGAAGGTGGTTTCCAGGGTTTTCACAGTGGGAGTGAATCAACGATCACTGTAAGGGGATGGCAGTAATTGTCTCATTTACAGACCATTGGCCACAGGTATAGGAGGAAATAGCGAGCACCATTATTCTCTCTGTCTGCGGGTGTGGGTTTGTGTGCTGCGGCTGCCAGTCTCTCAGCAGAATACAAAGGTGTGGCTTCTGTACGACGTCCTAACGTGACACATAAAAGAAAAATGCGTGGATCAACAGAGGGCGTCTCAGCTCCATTCCTTTACTATGGCTTCAATCTGACAGATGGCATGGGCCATCTGAGGCTTCAGCAATGAGTGCACAGGCTTCAAAGAGCCTCTAATCTACAAACATCACAGGCTGTGAGAAAGTGACTGTCTCCCAGACGCTTGCCCTGCTAACAGGGCAAGCAAGGCACTAATTAAAGGCAGATAAAGGCAGTGCCACACCAAAATAAAAATGAAAATCAGCAGGTTTATGTTAGCCTTTCTTCCTTTGCCTTCATTTTTCTTTAAGAATCTAGAGATAAACAGTCACTTCTTTTTTTTTCCTGGTCCTCAGAGACCATAGCATGCTGGAAGGAATGGAAAGATTGTGGTGTTCAGTGGAGCTAGCATGGATCAGCAGACCAGTCTGCTCCAGAGCCGGGGGATTTGTTAGCGTTTGTCTGAGTAGCTGGCTCCTCTCACACAGTACAGAGAAGATCGCTCTGCAGTTTTCTGACAAGTCACTGGACTGTGTAGGCATGTCAAAGCTGCTAATGGCTCCAGCATTCAGGGATTATACAACTTCAAGCTACCCATCCCTATGCCCCTCAAGTGTGCCTGAAAATGCATACTGCTGTCCTCTACTGTAAAGAACTGCTGTCTATTCCCAGAAAGGGAGACACGGAAAGCCCTGAAGAACTTGTTACTGTACTATGGCAGTTTAGTTTTATAGCACATTTATTTAGGAGAGGTTGTGGAAAGGTAAGAGTCAGATAAGAGTATTCAATATATATTGCAATTATAGATCAATAATATTTTAGAAAACTATAAAAATATTACTATAAAAACTATAAAAACGTTATACATGAAAAATATTAATGTATAAAGAGTGAACATATTTATTTACAATAATTGAATGGAGGAATAAGGAAAAGGTTATTGCTTTTGTAAACTAGTACAGAATGAAGTTTTGGTAAAACATTTAATAAATAAATAAATATGAATTAAAATACAAGAAAACATTCCATTATTGTATATTTTCATCACTTTTGTATCACATATTTTACATTTTAAGCATTTGGCTAGTGTTCCTTCCCATAATAAGCTCCAATGTCTAGGACACGTTCATTACATGGAGCCAGTCTGCCAATGCACATGTTCATAGGGAGCTGGTTTGGACCAGAAACAGCATTAAATGTCTGGGTGTCAGCTGCAGTTTTACTTTTAGCTTCCCCAGATTGTACTCCTCCCCACGGCCAGCCAGGATACAGGAGTCAGGCAAGAGTTGTGTAATTAGCTGGAGTTTAATTAAAGGCTATTTTGAGAAAGTCAAACAAAAAGGCAAATTAAAGAGCCTTATAAAAGAGAAAATGAAATGCTTAACAAGCTCAATATTACTGCTAAGGGACATGATTTAAATGGCAAAATTTTCAGCATGCCTTTTTACAGTTTTGTGGGTTGATTGTCACTTAGTTGTGATAAATCTGATGTTATAATTGAAATATAGCACAAGTACTTTACAGGATGTCACTGCCTCTCTCTCACGTTTTTTTTAAGAAACTAATAAAATTGAAAAAAAAAATTCTAACAAGCACTGAGAGCTTTAGAATCTGCTCAAATCTACGGCCTTTCCTTTTTACATTTCAACGGCTGTGGTCTCCTTAGCATGTGAGTGTGTATATTTGTATATCAAGAGCTAATGTACATGCTCCTAGAACCAAAACCTAAAAATACTTATTTGCAGATGTCAAGTAACTACGGAGTATAATACATGATTGACTGTTGTAACAAAACAAATTATACAAAGAATACAATATCAATGCTTTATCTGGGTTTCAGAATATAAAAAACCCCAACAAAGGCTCTGTGTGTGCCCACCTGCAAGGTGAAGCTATAGTGTTAGTGATATTTTAACCTATCATCCAAGAAAAGTAATGCAAAAGTAATCCATTACTCCATTATTTCCATAAGTAACAATATAAAAAAAAATACACTGCTCAAAATTTAAGGGAACACTGAAATCACACATCAAGTCTAGATAAACTAAATATATTAAAGATAAAAATCTTTACTGTACGTTGTGTAACTTAACAACGGTCAATGGAAACTAAAATCACCAACCGATTGAGGGCTGGATTCAAACTCACACCAAAAATCGAAGTAAACAATTGAAATCACAGGCTGTTCCAACCTGGGTGAATTTCATCAAGGCCACTCATGATGTGACTCAGTAGTGTGTATGGCCCCCATGTCCCTGTATGCACTTCTGACAATGTCTGGGCATGCTCCTGATGAGATGGTGGATGGTGTCCTGGGGGATCTCCTCCCAGACCTGGATCAGGGCATCAGTGAGCTCCTGGACAGTCTGTGGTGCTACTTGGCGGCTTCGGATGCACCGATGTGTAACATCCCAGAGTTTCTCAATTAGATTCAGGTCTGGGGAACATGAGGGCCAGTCAATGGTATCAATGCCTTTGCCATCCAGGAACTGCCTACACACTCTGGCCACATGAGGCCGGGCATTGTCCTGCACCAGGAGGAACTAGACCAGCGTAAGGTCTGACGATGGGTCTGAGGATTTCATCCCGGTACCTAATAGCAGTCAGGGTACCGTTGGCTAGCAGGTGGAGGTCTGTGTGATCCTCCAAGGATATGCCTCCCCAGACCCTCACTGTACCACTGCCAAACCAGTCATGCTGGATGCTGTTGCAGGCAGCATAACGTTCACCATGGCTCTTTCATGTCTGTTAGATGTGCTCAGTGTGAACCTGCTCTCATCTGTAAAGAGAACGGGGCGCCAATGGCAGGCCCTGTCAATTCTGGTGTTCTCTGGTAAATGCCAATTGAGCTGCATGGTGCTGCGCTGTGAGCACAGGTCCCACTAGAGGACGTCGGGCCCTCATGCCATGACAGTTTGGTCAGAAACATGCACACCAGTAGCCACTTGAGGTCATTATGTAGGGCTCTCCTACTGTTCCTCCTCGCACAAAGGAGCAGATACCGGTCCTGCTGCTGGGTTGATGCCCTTCTACGGCCCTGTCCAGCTCTCCTCGTGTAACGGCCCGTCTCCTGGTATCTCCTCCATGCTCTTGAGGCTGTAATGGGAGACACAGCAAATCTTCTTGTGATGGCACGTATGGATGTGCCATCCTGGAGGAGCTGGACTGCCTGTGCAACCTGAATGGGCTGCAGGTACCGCCTCATAACGTTACTTAAAGAGAATCTTTGAGAGGAAAATGCATTTTCCGTTTGAGATTAAAGTTCTAAACACAAAACATAAATAACAAATAGATAGACATGAACATAAACAGTCATGGCTCAATAATAGTCATGGCTCAAGACATTAGCGCTAGTTAAATGTAAGCCTGAGAAAAAGTGGATTTTCAGGTCAAATTATTCCCATAAGAGTCAGTAAGATTAATTTGATTATATTAATAACCTAAAGTAATTCAGCATATTGTGCTAGTTGTACTAACTAATGAGCATAAGTGATTTCCTCAAGCTTACACACACATGCACACCTACTATATAGACAAACACACACAACGTAGGATTACAGAAGGGTGGAATGCTTTAATAAAGAGGTGTATCCCCGTTTTACATTTTTCATTTCTACAGAGAAGCTCAAAGAGAAAACATGATAGCTGCTTAAAAGTTAACAACCAATCAGAGCTGCCTTTCCATGTGCCCATGTAACTATGGGCGACGATTCTGGAAGTTGCTGCACTTTCAAAGAAACCCCATTTTCCTCGGGGGTGGGGGGCTCACATGACCTTGTTTCCTTGGAGTAAAAGATCCAGAGAGATGGAAGGGTGGGGCCAGGCAGAGGCGGGGGCGGAGGGGTGAAGCTAGCGGAGGAGGTGGGGTAACATCAAACCCCCACATCAAACGGAATAAATAATTGTTTCTGCCGGTTCTGTTGTTGTGATAGGAATCGGTGGAGCAGCGAGTGGTGAGGAGGAAGCTTTGATTCCCGCCTGCCGTCCTGGAGAGTCCTCCTTCTGTCGTCAGCTGAGCGGAGAGAAGCGTGACTCACTGATTAAACTGCTGTTTGTTTTAATCTTACCCTCTTGCCCCAGGGAAGGGCCTGCGGGGGGCACACCCTGTTTATGGACTGGAGATGTTCAGAAGGAGGCAGCGTGTGCTGGATGAGGAGAAACAGGAGGCGCGAGCGTGAGGAGGTGGATGAAAGAGGTAGAGTGGGAAACATGGTAACATTAAAGGTACAATCCTGGATTGTGCTATAGAGGCCCTAGAACCTCAAATATCTGACTGGGTACACCGTATGAGCAGCTGTAGAGGTGGGGTAGAGAACAATGCGAGCCTACGATCTTATCCAGTAGGGGTAGGAGTAAAGAGAGCCCATGCGGCCATTATAGTTTTTGTGGTGCGAAAATGTCACATTTCCGTGTTTTCGTGTTCTGTGTGAAAAAGCCTTTAGACAGCAGAGCAGCGGGAGTCTGCATGTTGAATGTGTGTGTTTAGGGGAATAGAGACCACTCACATGCTAATCTCATCAGATAGGCCCCCTCTGCACAGTAATACACACACACACACACGTAAAGATTGGTCACGCTTCAAGATTAAAGAAGTAAAAGTGAACACAGTTATGGTAATTGCATTTAAATGCAACACACATTTCTTTACAATTGCTTCACAAAGATTATTCAAAAACATTACTAACCATTAAACAAATGCATTCAAATTAGCCTAGCAGAGGTTATGTGTGCATGCTACTGAAGTAATATTTATTTAAATGTGCAAAGTGGACGAACCTATTTCTCTGCCACCATGCTCGGTATGCCAGACAGCCTGCTTTGAATAAACTAGTCCTGAATATTGGTTCTGTGATATTATTTGTATGAAACTGCAAAGCTGCGTTGACAGATATGTGACGCCAACTCTCCGTTTCAGACAGAAATTCACTGTTGGCAAAAAAGCTGTCAGAGCTACTCAAGGAAGGAAGACTTGCTGAACGGCACATTTTTCAGAACCTTTTATGCAGTTACTCAAACAAAACTGTCTCCTTGGATACTATTGACACATGACGAACCAGCAGCAGCAGCGTTTTGCCTCTCTGACAGTAAACCTCCCGCATGTCCATGTCTCCGCCAGCATCAGACGGAGCTCGTTAGGAGTTCACATCAAACAGGCTGAGGCAAACCGTGATTTAAATACTAAATCGATTGGCAGCAGTGTGCAGACGGCGGAGAGCTGCGATGCGCTGACACCAAGACAGATGTATATTTTAGTAGCCGTTTTCCTGCTAAACTGCCTAATGGCCGTAGGGAAGAAGTGGATGATAACGAGACCTGCAGATCTGTCAGGTCCCACTGGGGGGCTCCATGCCCCCCGCCCCCATCTTCACTCCCTTACTTGCTGCCAGTAGACTTAGTCCCCGGGGCAGCGGGGACAATAACAAGCTCTAATGATCTCCAGCCACTCCCCTATTCACACCTGTCCTCACAGAATGGACCCCCACACACACAGGAAGCCCCTTAGCCCACAACCACCAGCGCTACCTAGAGTGTCCACTCAACTGGTATTACACACTTACAGTGAGTACTGTATATTATTAACAGTATATAACCGTTATTTTTCCAGGTTGAGATAAAGAAATTATTACAAGAGAGACCAGGCCAACACAATATCAGAATTCAAAACATAAAAGATAAAACACATAATGTATAAAACAGCAATTTACACGCTGAAACAGGCAGAGATACAGAGCCTCCTGCTGCGTTAACAACCACAGCCTCAACCTTAGCTGTAAACGTGTTCAAAGCGTCGAGCTCACACAGTTTCATGTTGTTTTGTAGCTCACTCCAAGCTGAACCTGAGAACTGGAAGGCTTTCTTTTGTACCTTAGGGATAGTCCATGCAATACGATGAATGGAAAATATATGAATTGAAGGTTTATCTTAGGAAGAGATGTTGCTGTTCTGTATGAGATGTGCGCTGGTGAAATGTAATGTGGACATGACTGCTCCTGGGGGAACTTATTCAAATGTTTACTTTGAAGGGACACTCCTTGATTTATGTCTGCAATTACCCTTGTGGTTGATAATTGTATTATAAAGGTGGACCTGACTGCTAAGTAGCTCAGATAATAATCCTCTCCTCCCTATACTGCCACATAAATGTCAACACATAAACAGTTTGGTCTGGAGGCACTGTAACCCAATCAAGTCCATTATCTTCCTCTCTCTCCCTTCCCTGTCAAAAAGTCTGGACTCCAGGGTTTTATTGGCCAGTCTTTGGCTTAGACACCGACCAGAAGTTAGGTATAATAATAATAGGAGGCTTTCTTTGGTCTGTTTCTTATCTTGATGGATCCTGTGCAGACCAAAGAAGAAGACTGAGATCTTTGGCTCCACTACAGCACCAGGCACATCATTTATCAACTGGTACAAAAAGTACCAAGTACGTGGTACTGGTCGCTAGTATTTTAGATAAAAATTTGCCAAACCTTCTCTGTAAGGACTAACATTTCTCTGAAGTGACAGTACTTTTAGTGCTAGTGCAGGAAATAATTTCTTTCTCATGTTTCCACTTCTTCCTAATGGACTGACATATAAATGATGATTATAATGAAAAATAAAATGCGCAGACTTGGCTTGTTTATGTCACGGCTTCGGCCCTGCCAGTGTTGACTAGTATTGACTTCTGAAGGATGGGAAGCTGTTGTTAACAGGACCAAATCCAGCTCCTACAAGCCATCAAACAGACCATGTGAATGCTCCGGGGCCAGATTAGAAGATGAGCGCATCAAAGTTGGCAGCACATTGTTTAGATGCCCCTTGCGGTTCAGGTCTGTAAGTGACCATTTAGTTTCTGCTCTCAGTTGGCACGACTTGGTAGTCATATAGAGCTGGCCCCATGCTACAGACCTATCGTCGTCATGCACATTCCCAAGCATGAGGCGATCAGACAGTGAAGCTGCATTTTCTCTCTGATCCCCTATGCCAAAAACTTGGGTCCCTATTTAACAGCTACAGGGAACAGACAGTTCTCAACACATGTATTGAGAGCCGTTGTGTTTGCTTGAGAATAACCCGAGGTTGAGTGTATATAATAGAGTGCTTACTGAATGTTTTTATTAAGGCAGGAGTTGTGTTGGGCCGTCCAGTCCCGGCGAGCGCGTCTTTCCTCTCAGCTTGGTGCAGTTCAAAGATCCCTTGAAACTCGCTTTCGTGTTTATTTCAACCAGCGCATATAATCAACGGGGAGCCGACATGAAGGTCTTAAAGGTTCCACTTTGAAATAGATCAGTAGACACTTACATCCCCCCTCATGCTGGATATGAGAGGTGCGGACATCCATTTCATATTGAACCCTGGAATGAAATGAATATGAATTTTTGGCATCTCAGTATTGAGAGTGGATAAAGGGCATCTCAAAGAGGAGCTTACATTTTCTATAATATTAAACCAAGTCTCCCTTTGATCTTTTAATCCTGTCCTCATAAGGTTGTGAGATAAGCAAGCATGACTAACTTCTCTTTCTTAGCCTATCTAATAGTCAAGAAAGAGCAGAGCCCACATAATGAGCTCTTTTAGCTCCTTTTGAAGACAAATTGGACTGAAATTCCATATTTAATGGATCTTCTTTTCAACACTATTCTGTTTAAAGTCAAAGGAGAGATGGCCACTCACATTAACTGTACTGGGGGGGGGGCCCCCCCCCCCCCCCCCCCCCCCCCCCCCCACACGAAAAGAGACGACAAAAAATTTGGTAGGGGAGAGACACCAACAAGACAAAGAAAAAAA
>JAOEHI010044288.1:0-11575 GCA_025447815.1 Percopsis transmontana
GAGAGAGAGAGAGAGAGAGAGAGAGACTATCAGATAGAGCAACAGACAAACCAGCTAACAGCAGTGAATTGTGGCTGTGCTGCTAGCCAACCTGTCACCACCCATCATTCTCATTTACTAGCGGCTATGGTTGGTGGTTTACTGCAGTGGTTTTCAAAGGTTTTTGAGGTACAACCCCCAAATAGAGGTTCATTTGTTAATAGCATAAGATATAGCATAAAAAAATATAGAAATACATAAACAACCCTGAACATCGTTGAAAAATGCTTGCAAACACCATAAAATATTATTAGAAATAATTTAATTTAAAAACAAGACATTGTCTGTCTCCCTTTGAGTCTGTGCATAAAGGCTTGACTCCAATAAAAATAGAATTCCTGCACGATGAATAAAGCACATGTGTACCTCCTCACACTCAGCTCCATGGAACACCACCAGGCTGTCACACTCCCTGCACTTCGACGGGGCTCGCAGCTTCCTCAGCCTGTGGGTCTGGGCAGCCTTGGACATCTGGGCGTTCCTGAAGGGACCTGGGGAACTGGCTGTCTCCGTCACCATCTCTGCTAGCCCTGGGCAAGGGGCAGAAGAAGGCGTTTATTGGCCAGACAAGGGGCAGAGCGGAGAAAAGACGGGTCCTCGTAATGCATTAAACAGGCGTCTCAGATTTGTATTCAAACACAATGGTGGTGTGAAATATTTACAGTATGAATTAATGTAAAGATGCTAGATCAATTGTGTGTTGTTTGGTCAATTTAAAATCTGTGAGTGACCCTCTCATGTTATTTCATAATTACAAAACACTAGTTTAAAATAATCAGATTTTAGTATGGACACTAAATCCTGTTTAGTTGTTTTTACACATTTACACAGTATTTCACAGCAACATTTCTTTTAAATAGTGTGGTAAGTGTTGTGGAGTAGCAGAACAGCTTGATTAGCTAGCTAGCATATCTTTTTACGTACACAAATAAAATTCCCATATCATTCAAAAGAGCTCCACGCGTTCAAATGAACTAAAGGGAACTAAAAGTAAAAGTAAGTTAAAATTAGGCGGTTACTGTCTCATATAACAATGAGAAAATAAAAATAACCCATTTGCCAAGTGGGAGAGGTCAACACACAGGCAGGAACTGTAAGCTGAGGCCTGCCGCCAAAATCAACATGGCCCCCATCTGTGCAGCTGTGGCGAGTGGGAAAACATTTGATGTAAGTAAAGTCACGCACGCAGACCAATGAAAACGCTCGACTGTGGGGTGTGTGACACTCTCTTGCCCTTTTCCCCCTCCCACCCTCTCTCTACTGGCAGACACACAAACACATATTAAGACACAAACAATATATTTAGAGCGGTGTGCAACCAGACATAAACACAAACACAAACATTTCTTGGAGACAAGGAAACACGCACACACGCACAAACACACGCAACCCTGACCATTGTCTGAGGGCGACGGCAGCTCTCTGTCGTCCAGATCGTCAGCCGAAGACATGGTGCCAGTGGAAGGCGTTCTGGGCAGTCGTCGTTTAAAGTCACCTGCGCCAGTGTCAGAATCACAGTCAGAATCAACGCGGAAGTCTGTTCCTAGGTGGAAGTGAGCACACTAATATTCACAACTTGCTGCTGAGTGCTGCTGACTACATGCAAGGCTGACACACCATATAAAAGCTAAAGGCTCCACTATACAGTTCGAGCAGACAATAGAAATATCATGTAAAGATATCATTAATCTCCTCTATAAATATTACATTCAGCAGTCAGCTCTCTTTGGCAATATGCCTTTGTGGGGCTGTAGTTTTGTTAAGGTATAACTGCCATTGACACATAAAGAGGAAGTTTAACTGAACAAAATGGAAGGAGACAATGTTAGACAGCTAAATTAGGCTAGATAAACGCTACATAGCTAGTTATGTAGTCAAGAAATAGATAAGCTACATATTCTGCATTAAGGTTATTGCTAATTATTTTACTTCCTTACCTGATAGCATTTCAGCATTTAAAACTTTTATGCAAATTTTAGATTTTTGAAGAGATATTTTACTTTATCTCACCCATTCATCAAATAAATGTTCTAAAACTTTTAGTCATTATTTAGTTAAATACACTTACAAACAATGATGTTCAGGTGTGACTATCGTCCTTACCTGGGCTGGCGGTCGGCGAGTCCATGGATCGGGACTCACTGCTGCCGCCGGCACTCTCCGAGTCGCTACACATCCCTCCCTGGCTGCCCTGACTACCTGATGCCCAGGCTCTGAGTGGGGCCTGGCCTGCAGGAGAGAACACACAGACCAGATGTTGTCACGCACAAGCACAAACACAGGATCAGAGCTGTATTCCAGAGATACGTGTGCTAGCTAGTAACAGATATAAACCATGCAGCTATGGTGTTGGAGTTGAGTTCGTTTTTGACGAAAGCATAGAGACACAAATGTTCCGTGTGATGAGTAGGAAAGACTGAAACACTGAAAGACTGAAAACATTTCTATGAGTCAGGACATAGGGCAAATCCCTGAGAGAATCATGGGAATTCACAGGTGAGGTTGCAGGCTCACCTTAAGGCAAACCTTTTTTAGTGTAGGTGGGACCTGGGATTATAACCCCCATTTAAAGACCAATGGTTTCTATTTGTGTGTTTCACCTTGTAAATCTGTGCTGCTGTTGGACCTCCGCTCACCAATCTTCCCAAGCGGGGGATGGACAGGACTGTCCGCCTCATCTCCACTCAGGACATCCCCAGACACTTGGGACAGATTACCGTGGGAGGAGTGGGAACTGCCCACCGACATTTTATGGAACAGAAACCTGAAAGAATGCATTCAAAAACAGGGATGACCTGAATGCTTTCGTGCACATAAACTGGTGGTGGGAATGTGGGGTGCTAGAACAGAATCGAGGAGAGTACCTTAAATAATTTTACACAATGTCAAAATGTCTTTATAAATGGGATTTTCACAAGATGCAGAACAGGGACAGCTGTACAACCAGCCATTCAAATCTCAGAGAAAGCTACTTTGGATACACAATGGGCGAAGGTGGAACTTTAACCTTTCATTCAGCCAATACATCACACTCAACATTGTAGAACTAAAGCAACAACCCCAAACACCTTAGCTTGGAGGAAAGATTTATAAAGTGACACAACAAGTGCATTTCTGAGGCCAAACGTGGTCACGGGAGAGGGGAGATATTAACCCTTTTCTAATAGCACTAGACGTATTGGGACAGCTCTAAACCAGCGCCAGAATCTCACGCTCGCAATCTCCCCTGCTGCATTCAGCCCGCGCCACAGATATTTCCTGAGGAAGGGCAGCACATTCAACAAGCATTCTCTCTCCCCGTTACTCGCTCGGCCTCTCTCTCTTCCTCTCCCTCACTCTCTGACTCATTGTTGCCCTCGCCGAAAGAAGAACCAAGCAAAACTGTAAAAGGAGCAAACACTTGAGCGGGGCGGGCAAGCCACACGCGGCGGGAACGCAGGAACATTTAGCAAAGGCCCACAATTATATCCCAACTATCTCTAACCCTTCCATGACAGGAATAAGCTTAGATAATGATAGATGGTGGAGACAACACACTTGATGTCAACGTTGGTCCAGACAAACCACTGTGGTTTAACGTTCGCTATCCGTCGTTTAAGACACGACCGGACGAAGCACAAGGCAATTGGCAATTGCTTATTTGCATTTACAGCATTCAGCAGACTCTTTTATCTAAAGCGACTTACAAGCAGTACATTTGTCAACAGTTGAACTGGTTAACCACCAGTTTTTGCAAGCAAAAAACATTCTCCCAGAATAAGCGCAGCATCATGTAACAAGGTTACTTCACTTATGCTATTTGTATTTGTCACACAATCCACCACTTTTTTCATTAAGTCACAAGCTGAAAAATGTCTTATATGTCGTATATGTGTATACTGTAATGCGAGCCCAGGGGCGTTCCTACCTAGCGCTATCGGAGGAAATGGAGTCAGAGTGCACGCGCTCCTTGGGCAGGTCTCTGGGCAGTTTGCGGACAAACTCTGCGTAGCGCTGGCCTGGTTCGTACAGCTTAGCGCTCTGGCCCAGGGCCTGCTGGTGAGTGGGGAGCGATATGGTCTGAGCCTGCTGCATCTGGAACCAGTTCACAGTTACCTGCAACAGCAAATAACATTAGATTAGATGACAGACAGGCTGAGACAGTGAATGAGTGCGTTGACAGAGAACCAGGTGTTATAAGTGATAGAGATATACTGTATACTGTATATACGCCACTAAGTAATATTCCTAATGTTTTTATTTTTATTCATAATCACATTTACAAGGATGAATGCCTTATGTTTAAACTAAATATCAATAACATGACTTTGTCACAGAAATGCTCACTTCAACCAAGCAGATTCAAATTAGCATTGTAACACTGTTTAATGCATTAGTCCCAAAGACATAAATAGAAATAGCAGATTTTTTTTTTAATAGCTCTTTATCATTTTTCTCCGCACTCATAACACTTGCTAGCTAGCTGACTGACAACAGGCTAGCCATTTGGACAGCATACGTACAGCTTTCAGCGTGAGGTCACACTGGAAGATCAGCTCTCGGATCTGGCTGAGGACGGCACTCTTGACGGTGGCCAGATCCATCTTCCTGACGCCAGCGTCGGCCACGCAGCTCCGGTACTGGTCCTGAGCCTCCTCCGCCTGCCCGGGGCAAGGGGTAGATAGCGTCAGCAGGGGAGGAGAAAAGGGAGTGAGGGGTATTTGGTGAAGTGAGTCAGGATGGAGTCATGACTGCGATGTGCAGAGTCAACTTCAAGTGTCACTCACACACACACACACACACACACACACACACACACACACACACACACACACACACACACACATGCACACACAGGAACATTGAGTACAATACAGTTAAGTTAAATTTAGGCATAAAACTGCCTAAATCTGGTTTAGGCAGGTGGGGAAAACAATATGTCTCCTGCTGCATACCTTCAGCAGGGCCTCTTCCTCCAGCCTCCTCTTCTTTTCCAGCAGTTTGTTCCCGCCGTTTGACTGCTCCTCCTGGGAGCGACTGGTGGAGGAGTGGGCTTTCTGGTACTCGTCCCTGCGTTGGCACTGCAGCACCCGGGCCTTGCGAACGCTCGCGTCCGCCTCGTGCTGCGGAAACCACAGAGATCAGACGCAGACGGAGTCAGTGATGCTAGCGTGTGATGCGGGTGCGCCACAGCTCATGTCATCGCACGCAGATCTCTGTGGCTCTGCAATCTCACGATCTCTTGAAACACGGCGGCCGTTACAGAGTCGAATAACGTCACAGCTACGCAAACGGGAGAGACTAAAAAAGTATCTTATCAACAGGTAGCTTTGAGAATTTCCTCCCAAATCTTGTTTGTAAAATCCTTATTTTGATGGTACTTTACTGATTACTGGTAAAGGTTCAGCTTCTTGTAAAGGACTTAAGGTTTGAACGCCCATTCAGTTTGCCATTCTTATGTCAATTTCATTGTGAATCTCCACAGCATTAAAACACCGGCTTAACTGCTTGTGAGATAGCTGCACCTCATAATTACCCATACTGCATGTGTTTATTTACATATCTTTCCATACCATTTTCTTCTGCTCCCTCTGCCACTGCTCCTTGATGTCTTTCCTCATCTTGTCCAGTTCGTTCTTACGGACCAGTAGGGGCTGAGAAACAGAAAATTAACAAGGATGGGTCACTGTGGTAGCCAATATTAAAAACAGGATTTAAAGACTTGAAGATATAGGTCTGAAAACTGGCGGTTTTGTGACTGAATCAATACTCACTGATACATTGAGTAGTAGCTGCAATTCTTACCTGTATGAATTTATTAGTTTGGAGAGCCACTGCAGTCTGAATGACCACCTGGCTATTTTCAATATCATTCTTGAATGTCGTCATGTAGATATCACTAAATGGCATGTATTCCTGAAACAAATACAAAAAAGAAAGGAGCATTCCAGATGTATTGTGTATTTCTAATAAAAATATGGAATGAAAAGTCTGCTAAGGTTACACAATATCAACCGATATTGAGAATAAAAACCTGTTAGTACCTGTTGACATGCCAGTGTCTTTGCGGTCTCTGCAATTTTGGCATAGCTTTTAGCGCACTCAATATCTAAAAGAGAATGTTGAAGAGATTAAGAAATGGTTTTGGGATGTAATAACAGATGTAACAGATGTTTATTATGTAACAGATGTTTATTACATCTGTTACATCTGTTAGCTAACAGTAGTAGGTAGGTAGATCAAAAGCAATGCCTTTTGAGTTTTAAAGCTAAACCTTGAGGTCTCACCCACGGCCAGTCGTTTCTCCATCCAAGCCATGATATCTTTGATATATTTGGACCAGGCCTTTGCGTAGAACAGTGCAGACTCCACCCCACTGTCATGTTTCAGTAGGATCCGGTCCAATTCCTCCTCCCGTGACAGCGCCACCTCTAGAGCAGGAGGAGTCAATACAGACATCAGAATGCAGTACGTTTGTCCACACATTGTAAACACTGCAGAAGTCCTTGCAACCTGCCTGCTAAACGGCATCCTATACATAAAATATAGATTTAAACATTAATTCAGTTGTGTACACATGCCTGTAAAAGCAGGCAGGACGCGGATGGGATAGAGAGGTGGAAAGTGGATATGATATGAAAATGCCAGGCATTCCTAGGCTGCATTTTGTAACTTATTAAACACTGTTCCTGAGGAGAAATGGAACCCTAGACATTTACACTAGGCTAGGCTAGGCTATATGGATGTGTTTTCGAGGTGAAGGTGAGAAGGCCTGGACCTTCGCATGCATGGCGGTGTCTTTAAAGCCCTCTCATTACGGACTAGCCACGCAGCTCCCAGCTGCCTGCCATCTGATTCAAAGCTAACCCCATGTGTTCCCCATACAGAACTGCTGCTGAACAGGCCAGGAATGTCAGACATGTGGACAGAGAGGGGAAGAGGCAGCCCACAGCCAGTATGAAAAAAGAAACAGAAATAATAGGGGTTGAGGCGTAGGCTTTAGGGCGGGTCTACCTCAGGCATTCAAGGGACCAGCTTAAAAGCTGGAATCCTCCAAGGCATAAGCAGCCAACACATGAAATCTGATAAGAGGTTGACACGCACTGGCAAGGAGTCTCATCAAGAGCAATTCACTAAACCTTATAGACTCATTTGCAAGTTACAGTGCATGAGTGTATATTGAGCTCCTGTGTGTATATACTGTATGTCTGTGTCCCATTTCACAAAAAATATTCCAACCAAACACTATGTTTCCGCTGTTACACTTGGCTGTAACACTTGGCTGTAACACTTGGCTGTAACACTTGGCTGTAACACTTGACTGTAACACTTGACTGTAACACTTGTCTTAACCCAAATTAATTCTACACAAACATGACGTGATGTATTTAATCTTCTTTCAGAATGCCATGGAAAATTATACAATCCATTTAAAGCTGTGTCACCGTGTGTTTTTTGAAATGCCATAAAATGATGTGTCTTTTTGTTGCTCTTGTGGTCTGCACTTCCTCCTCCCCCTCTTGTTTCACTGTGCTCCGATTGGCTCGTTACCAGCTTTGGGTGATCCCAAACGGCCACCAATCTCCCCCGTTCGCCTCCGCACAGCGGCAATGGTAGAATCCACCAAGCAGAAAAACCCGTCGTCGACTTGGTGGATTCCACCCTTTAATCCATCTTTTAATCAATTAGCTAGCTCATTAGCGTGCACTAGACAGGGCAACTAAATGCTTTGTAAAGCAACAATTAATAACCATTACATTCCACAATGGATGTGTTTTATACAGATGTTTCTCAGGGGAAAGGACTAAACGTTGAGAGCACTCACCCGCAAGGTCAGGTTTCTCTGCACCATATCCTCCGGGATCCACAGAGAGATTGTCAAAAGACTGTAAAAAAGACATGGTCGAATACATTTCAGCATAGATTGCACAGAATGGATGAGAAGCAAATCCACAAAGTGGGACTTTGGTAGTAACTTGGTGTAATATCTTGCCTTCAACACCCACCCAAAGCAGAGAAAGCAAGCCTTTGAGGTTTCTTTATAAGTAGAGGCTTTGTAAAATCACCCCTTTAAACAGAGCCCTCAAAATATAGCCCTTTGAACCTTGTAATGTTGAAAGCTATGCTTTGAAGAAAAAAACGTCAGACAACACAGAGAAGAAAGGAAGTTATAACATGTGTCCTACCCTGCTTCTCCTAGTCTGGGGGACCCCTGACCCTGAGCCGCTGTCCACATCTCCCATAAGGAAGTCAGAAACTCTGGGGGTGGGGCACAAACAGGATTTTGTATATAATGAGACAGAATTAATATTAAATACAGTGCACAATACAGTGTAAAAAAATGTAAAGCGTGAAATGAACCTTAGTCAGCTTAGACAAACGTAAGACTTTTTTCAAGTACACACACACATAATACCTATGTGTTGAAAGGTAAATAAAGCTATACTCACACATTGCCGAATGTGAATGCCAAAGTGTCAATAGATGTGTATATATCACCAAATATAGCCTTTTTGTTTTCTGGCTTCACTTCCTTGAAGTTTACGCCTGTTGAGAGAGATAAACCACATAAACAATCAAATTCAAACCAACTATCATTGGCTGGTTGAGTGAAATGACAATGGGGTGTAGCAACCTAAATCAACTTGTTACTAAACACATTTTTGGTCAAATGGTTAACTTAACTATAACACAGTAAACTTTAAACAAACACCATATTCATTAATGTGTTAAAAGGGCTGAGAAACAAACTAACATGTTTGTATTTCAATGAGAAAATGATGCTGTAACTGTAACTTGTGAAGATTGGTTTGCAATCACTACAAAGAGAAAGTCCCCTTCATAAAGTGCCAACATGCCCTCAGTGGCAACCAGAAATTTAAAGGACGACGCAGTTACACAGGTCGAAACCTCCTAAGAACAACTACAGTTACAAGCAAAGCTGAAAGCACTGACAGTAAAACTTCTTGATGTCTTCCTGCCTTTCTTCTTAAGCAATATGGCTCCAAGCACCTGACAGAGTAGTCGGAATCACGTCCTCTTGTGACTAGGTGGTTTATAATTCCTCAGGCAATCTCACTGTATATTCTAGTCATGCAAAATACAAGATTTGTCATCTGCACATTTTTCTTCGATAACCAGAAACGGAGATGTATCCGTACGCCGTAGAACTGCGAAGCCATCCAGCCTTTTGCAACCCGTCGAGAAGTGAGTGTGTGCAAGAATATTTTTCTTACAGGAAATGGTTTACTCAGCAAGAGGACATTTGCAGAAAGCAAATCAGAGGAACCAACCAAGCAGAGAAATCTCTCTCCCCGCCTCAAGAAACACTCACCTAGACAAAAAGACAATCAGGCGGCCTTCACTAACACTTACCCTTTTCTTCCCAACAGCTATCAACCATGTATTGTAACTGGGGCTCAAAAAAACACAAACAACACTCTGAACCACTGAGTAGAATCCTGTCGATATTATGTGCACCCTCAGATGGCTTTCGGTCAATGAAAACGTCATCTTGCTTTCATTATCTCTCCAGGAGAAGGAACTGGTAAAAGTACATCCGTGTCGAAATCAGCAGTTGGATATATGTAATCCCCCTGTCTGTTTAGAAAAAAGGACCATGATGTCACCTTGGGTATGCACTGGCACCTTCAGGTTATGGGCTAATGCAGACTAAAGGAGAGGAGAGCCAGAGGTGTGAGCCTCCCTACAGAGCACTACCCTTGCCCTTAATGCTAGTGGATCAGGCTGAAGCCCCGGAGCAGGAGCGCTGGCTTCTTCCTCAGGACATCCTGTGAGTCTCACAACAATGATTCCAGAGCGAAACCCCCACCCCCAGACATCGTTTCAATATGGGAACTGCATCATTTTTACAGGTCCATTGTTTTCTCAGCAAGAGCCCCAAAGGGGATGATTAGCCAGTGAAAAATGTCTTCGGAAAGTTAAAGAATGTCTGACAGCTGCAATGTCACTCTGTCTCTTGAGTTGACTTTCCTTGACAGGAACACAAATTTGTGAATTAGCATTGTTTCTCAAATAACAAAATTAACAATGGTGAAATAAATAAACTGAGACTGGATTCTATAGTTAAAGTGCATGTCCCCACCACAAAGCTCCTATAGGCTCATTCCCTTCTCTACCTAATACATTTATAACTGTTCACTAAAGTTTGAACAGTTATGTTTCAACCACACAGTGAGCTGGGTTATGAATGTTGATTTCTGGGGGCACTAAAACGCAATCGAGAAGTAAATGAGTAAATGAGTAAAGTCTTTTTGTGTTGAAATTTCCTTCACTTCACTTAAGTGAAGTATAAAGAATAACTGTTGTGGTTTACGTAGATCTCTCCGATGAACGACGATAAAGCCAAACAAAGAGAATACAAAGGGAGCGATCCATAATAGTAAATAAATACTGTCTTGACAGATGCCGGCATCTCTGGAATGTGATCAGGAAAAAAACCCCCACTTCAACAGGTTTTAGCCAATGTGTAATGTGTAATGATAAGATATGTAGTGAGACAAAAACACAGCAGACAATGTATGGACAACACAACAATAGTTGCGTCTGTACAGAATGAAGCTGTGGTTGGTGTTAATGTGTCTGCAGGCGATATACTGGTAAGAGTTGAGTTGACGAGATAACATCAGCACGGTATTTTAAAACAGGTTTCTCTGTCACGTGTCTGAGCTGGGAGGGGGATACTTCCTGTATTTTCTGGCAGCAGCCCAGAGTTCCCAGGTGTCCTGCTCGAGCATCAAAGCTTCAGTCTACCGGGAACAAAACCCTGATGACACTGAGTCACATGAGGCCTTCTCAACTCTAAGGTCTTGCTCATTGCCTCTTTCACTCTCCTTTCTTCAGTCCTTCTCAGGCTCTGTGTCAGTACCGTGTCACCTACTAGTCCAGCAGATGGACCAGTTGGGCCGAACGGTGATGAAAGTCACCCCCTAGTGGGCAATAACTAGTTTTGTGAACATTTGACTTTTCTGCAATGAAGCACCACATTTCCTTGGTTGTTAAATTGTTACAAAAATACAATTATTGGTTAACAAATAACACTTAACATCTAACACTAGAACCCCCTTCAATGGATCCAATATAAACAGCAGGGGTCGGTTGATATGGCCAAAACCGTATATATATATAACCTAATATACAGCTACCTTGATAATGCATATGCAAATTATTGTTATTATTTTTTTTCTGGAAATTCAATAAAAAAGATTGTAAAGCCTATTTTGTCTAATCCAGTGATTTAAACAGTGTTAAATAATATACATGTGGCTCCACTAGAACACAAAACAAAACTGGCCACTGATTCACTGTGCCATGGTATAAACAGTTTTGTAACGTCTCTAATGTTAGACACTCCCTAATGATAATTTTATACAAAAATTCAATCCAAGAGGCTTTAACATTTATTGAAATTTTTGACTGATACTTTATACATAAAAGCCTCTTCAATCTGATGTGAAATACATGTTCCGTGAGCAGAGCAACATAGTCATAACCACAAAGCATTTCTTGTCTTTGTGCTCTCTGTGTTAAAATGCAG